>WWET01000011.1:1596707-1611214 GCA_011038615.1 Limnodynastes dumerilii
ATATATATTGGAAGGGCCATGTGGCTCTTATCTGCCGTCACTTTCTATGTTTAAGTTTCTATGTTAGAGTACATTTGATGTTTTTATTCATGAAATATAGTGGTTACTGTTTGCTATCCTGAATGCCTATGTGTTTACTTACCATTACTGTTCAGCGCCTTCATTATGACTTCCATCTGTGCAAATTCATAATTATAGTCTTGTTCTGATGACGCTTCACTTGTTGCATCCTGATCAAGCTCCATACAGCCAGCTTCTTTCTCATACTCTTTCAGCCAATCTTTCCTTTTCCTCATTGGCAGGTTGAGCCTGATAAAACATTGTGTTGCTTAGGTGAAATAAACACATTTTTTTTTATTATGCATATATTCTGAAATATACAAAGCACAATTACCTGAAGAAGTGGTTGTTTCCCCAGAGGATTCTGTCTCCATGCCACAAAGGGGTTCTGGAACAGACCTGAACCCCATTTACACATGTCCTGAGGAGGATTGGGAATATGTCAAAAAAAACGTTTCTTGTACAAAGCTGTGCAATAATCACAGGAAATACATGAACAAGAAAAAGTAATGGTAGACTATTGCCATTGTCCAGGAGACAGCTATTGGAGACCTGCAATATTGTGTTACCCCTGATCATGTATAAGTGTGACAATTTTTTCGGTGATATAACTTTCCACTCTTAATTTCCTCTTTGGTCCAGGGCACTGCTAAATAGAAATCTATCTCCATTGGTCGTTACTTTATTTTATTCTCATGCTCTTTTTTAATATTAATTAATAAACACAGAAGAAACTGAATTAGGAGAAAAAGTTTTTTAAAAAAAAAGCTAATTTGCACCAAGCACCCCCATGTTACAATGCAGAGTGCTGACTAAATAACAATTAATATAGCATCTCTCAACTTAGCGACATAGTTGAGGGAATAGCTAAACTCTAATTTCCAGGCCAGAACTACTGTTCAGTATTTGTGTGCTAGTCAGTATTCCCTGCATGCTAAGAGTTTTACTTAGTTGGCATTTCTGTGTGAAAAGTTGTGTTGTCCAAAAGTAAATTTTCTCCTTTCCTCCCAACGCTAAATCAGCCCCTGTATCTTCAACAACCAAAGTAAATCACATTCGGAATTAGACAATACAACAAGTTTTGCAAAAATGTATGCAGATACTGTTCTACTCTAGTATAGTGACATAAATTAATAAGTGTCCACAAAAAAAGCTCAACACCAGCACAGCAACTGTAACTGTTGTTTTTCTCTCTGTGCTAGTCTGAGGCCATGCAAAGTGTAGTGACTCTAGCAGACAGAGGGAAAGCAGTCAGCATTTGTATGTCTGAGCCAGATTGCTCACTACAAAACTGTAAAATGTAGTTACACGTTTAGCAATCAGTGCAGACATATTCAATATTTCCTGAACTGTCCCAAATCTTAGTAACATTTGTCTGGTATGATAGAAAAAAAAATATTTCTGAAATATATGTAATTAGAGGTGTGACATTGTCTGACAGATTTAAAAGGGAATCTTAAGAGATATATGGTATATATGGAATTACCACCTACTTTACAAAAAAAACTACTTATTTTGAATTCTAGTATTATGTTGTTAATTGGAGCATTGCACTACACATCCACCAAACATGAGGCGATAAGCAATGTAATAATAAAACTGTGAGAGGAAGCACTGGAAGACAGGAGTGATGTGACTTACAAGTTGCTTTTCTAATTATCCAAATAAATGCTCTTCCACAGACTCTCATGTTCCCTATTCATTCCTGTCATGCGTGTCACTCCATCTGCCACCCAACTCATCCGCCAGGCTTCTTTTACAGTAAAGTATCCCTGCTGTCTGGATGACATCCTGGCTGGCACAGTAAAGCTCAGAGCCGTGCTCTATTGTGCTGGCTCACAAGTCAGACATGCTATTGAAAAGTACTGGCTGAGAGAATAGTTGCCTTGTGCCCTTTTACTTCCATTCCAAAATGTTGAATATTATGCAATGATAGAGGAATACTTACGTTAAGCTAAAATCAACATGCACTTTGATGCAAACATTTAAACAACGGCATAGTGTATTACTGCATTCTTTCAACACTGCACATAATGAAATGGAGGCTTAGGGTCAGGCTGCGGGGAAGGGAGGGTTAGGCTTAGGGTCATGGATGGTGAGGGTTAGGGTTAGGGTCAGGATGCAGGGAAGGGAAGGTTAGGGTTAGAGTAATAGAGGGAGAGGGTTAGGGTAAGGATTAGGGAGAGGATTAGGCTTATATTCTTCACTTACCTTTCAAAGCACCAAGTTCGGTGCTCCGTGCATCGATTGCTTTGCCTCTTCGAGGCAGAAGCAATCGATTTCCCAGCCAGTTCAGAGCTGGCTAGGACAGAACGCCCAATCGAAATAGGGTCGTTCTCAACGGGGTCTCACACCCCCTATAAAAGACCATTGTAGTAGCATTTTACCATTCAACAAAATACTAAAGGTATGGAAATAGTGCTGCATGTTGGTTTTTTTTATTTAGTACATTAACATTGTGAAATAGGTCACACAAAGTAGAAGCACCATTACATGATACATAACTGTGTACTATCCTGCTATGTGATTCGTGGGGTCTGCATTGTGCCTAACTGTAAACTGATCCAGAGCTGCCATTGTGTTTGCATCCTAAACCACCCAATAGTTGCATTCGTTCTTACTTTCCAGTCTGGATAAGGTCCAGTATCTATCAGTTTAGATGTGTCATAATTAAGAAATAATAATGATTAAAATATATTTACAATAGGTTAAAAACATGTTTAATACTTTAAAATATTTTACTACGTTTCTATTCAGTTTAATATTTAAGAAAGTCATTTGCCTTTTACTTTTATAAAACAAACTATGGACTTTGTTCTCTTTATCTTTTACAAGAGCGTCCCTAACCATGCTTTAGTTGTAATATACACAGGAGAGGTGGGGGCTAGGTCAAGTCTGAATGGCCATTATCAGACACATAAATCAAGCTGTCTGGCGCCCAGGACACAAGAGAGGTGTACAATCACTCATCAAGACAGTAGGGAAAACGACTTAATGCCGGTTTGCATTTAACAGCCCTCATAGGACTCAGCTCCACAGAGTTTGTTCATTTCATTTTTAACTCAAACAATTACACTGTCATTTTTAACAGCAGCTTCACACACAACAAATCAGAGAGATGATCTTACACTGCACATCTTAATAAGCACAATGCCTCCAGCTGACAAATGCTTAAAGCACAGGAGGAAACGGGTCCATTAGGCAGCTGACGCTTATTATTACTGGACAAGTTTGCGAGCATTAACAAAACAGGAGTCTGTGGTAACATCACTTATGGCCTACTCCTAACATAAGCAAACACTGGCTATTTACAAGTAAATGTAAATATACAGTATGTTTACTATTATAACCATATATAATATAATCGTATTAGAATCAAGAGATGATATTTCTAGCTCAAGTCTAAATATTATTTAAAAGTAAAGCTGGACAGTATCTGTGCACAATAAGCAAAAGCAAAGTATCCTCTCTGCATGCAAAGAATAACATGAATTCAATTGCCCTGAAATAAAAAATGGGTTTTCCCTGATGTAACTTTTACACCTGATGTCCTCTTATTTTCAAACAGTGATATAAAGAAAATGTGTTGTGATTATCTTGATTTTTTTTGGGGGAAAAAAAGTTCTCAGTACTGGGAATTATTATGGGACCGTGATGAATATAATGAACACACATATTCCATATTGATAATTACTGGGCATAGCATAGCAGTGTCTCAGTAAAACAAGTAACCACTGTGCATTTCACAGCTGGAATACTGTGGTTATTGTCTTAGTTTTCATTCATATCTTTGCTCTGAATCTATTTTGTCCATCTTACCGTGCATTTTCTTTTGGTGTAAGAGAAATTTCTCCATCTGAAGCAATGTCAATCACACAGTGCTCAGGTAGAATCCCAATACCAAAGAGCTGTATATCCTGAGAAGTGTCAGCACCAACTTTGTTATGATCCTGCAATATATCAAGATAGAAAAATTCATGAACATGGACAAGTATCATAGGACCCTAATCCAGACCCCTGCACGTTTTCCGTATGTTCAGGGGTCTGTGCGTCCGAGAGAGGGGGGAGTGCACGCCCCCTGTCACTGCCCTCTCTCGTGCAGGCTTTATGGCAGCTTACACTGCCTTAAATCAGTAGTGCGGATCAGCGGTCCATATGACCCCTCCCTCACTGTACACTTTGCATGCTTCCCCCTGCCCACTTTAGCGGGCGGAGGGGAAGCACAGCCCATTTCCTAACAAAGTTCTGTACAAATCTTGCGTGCTTAAGTGACTTGACGGTCTTAATTCTGGATCTGGTCCATAGTCTTAAATTCAGATATGAAAAATATTCATAGAATTCTGAAGAATATTTATCAAAAATAGTAAGTTGTCTAAACAACTTTACACTTTATGAACCCATAAAATTTAGAATAACCTCTCTTTCCAAATAATTTCAAAGTATGCCATATACTATCCTTTATAGAAATCTAATTAATATTTAAATCAGTCGGAATATAATAACTAAACAAACTTTTTTAATTGCCTTAAGAAAAGTCAACAATTTTAATTTTCATTGCAATTATACTAAGAGTTTAATAATAAATCATTAGGCATTAACTATCCAAAATCAGTAGACACCCAGGAGTAGGAAATTGAAAACATATTAAATAATGGCTTGTGCAGCTTTATGCAGATCAGTGCTGAGATATGGCATTTTATTGGGCTCCCTCATTTTTAATCAGGTCAAAATACAATAAACAGGGTGTATTAAACTTCCACAAGCCATCATGACTGGCCTGAATCCCTAATGCTGAATATGCAAAAATGCTTGAAAAAAGGATTACAGTAAGACAGAGAGGGAAATGTATTACAAGGACTTACACGCAAAGGACCGTATTCAGACTTGAGTGCTTTCCGTACGCACAGAGTAGCAAAAATCCGCAGGTGGGTGGCTGGTGCACTCACAGGACACTCCCCTCTCACTTACGGATTTTAGCTGACTTCCGCGACAACAGCCCTACCTTAACTTCTCCGTGCGTATCGTTGTGTGGACGTAGCGCTCGGGCTTGGAAGTGCCTAACCCAGCCCACACTGTACAATTTAAATGCCTCCCCACCCACATTGCGTATTCCCGCACGTACAGTGTTGTCACGCCCTGTTTTACGGAGTTGTGCATGTGCGGGAATCAACTCTAAAAACACTGAGATCCAATGCGGAACATCTGCCGCATGCACGCGTAGTTTGCAGAAAAAAACACCAACTTGCGCACACGGCATGCGTTTGCGGCCGGAGTTTACCAATATGAACTACTGCGCAAGCGCAGTAATTTCGTTACGATATCTACGATTTTTTTTGCAACGTAGATTGCGTTTACGCGGCCGGAGGTCTGAATACGGCCTAATATTATCGCATAGTCAGAAATGCACAGGTTTGGAATGTGCAGCTCATCAATTTACTAGGAACCATTGTCTCCATGACATTAGTTGTAACATAATGCAAGTGAGTGCAAGTAACCCAAAGATAGGGGAAAAATGATCCAGTCTATGGCCCTGATGGAGATCTGAGCGTGCAGTCTCTGCGTGATTGGTTACTGCACATGCTCAGAACTGAAGAGCACGCAGTCACAGCAGATCCAGACTGAGCGCAACCTTGGCAACTGAGGCTTGCGCACTGAGGGGCGTGTTGAGGGAGGAAAGGGGTGGGGGGACGTAGTCAATGTACAGTAAGGCCGTGCCAAGGCAAGTGCACCCGATCCAGATGAGGGGGCGTATTCAGAGATGCGTTTCTATAAAGGAACGCAATTATACACACGCACTCCCCTCTCTCGGCCGTGCTGTCGTTGATTTCTGCCTCCATAGACCACTTGTAACTTTTAAGCAGTTGCGTGCATATGTATCCTCCGTGCATGCGATTCTTGATAGTCGCGCCCACATATCTTCATTTATATGCCTTCCCCCATTCATTTTTATTTAAATTTGAACGTGCGTATTTTTGCGTGGCATATCCGTACGTATGTACCCAAGTGTGTAACTTGCATATATAAAGTTACTACGCATGCGCAGTTGTACCGTACCTAAAAATACGCACGCAAATCGCTGTGAAAATGGATCACGCCCCCAGAATGCAGATGGGACAAAAGCCACTTTACATTGAAAAATTTGCACCCACTGCAGGTCATATGTCAACCACAACTTCTAAAATGTCTAAAATTAGGGGACACTCATTTAGAAGCTAATATAGTACCTGTCAGTTTAAACGCTGTCCAGGAAAATATATTAAACAAATCTGGATTCGCTGTCAATGTATTGTGTTTGTTTGTTTATTTAATTAATTAATATTTCCAGATTTTCCTGTAAATTAATTTCTCCAATGCTTTAGAGCATAGGCACTACACCTGAAGCTATTACAGCTTGTAACCCTTTCAAACACATTATACAACCCTGCACTTGCAGAGCGCATTTAGAGATGTAGCAGCAAGAAGCTTCTTACTTTGTGTCCATACACCAAAAGCCATTATTTACTTCCCACCCAGACGTCCCGTTTACTTGCGGACGTGGATTGAGTCCCTTATTGCAGACAAGTATGGCATTCAGGATGCGCTATTATTTGCTGACAGATTCTGGGTGAGGGCCAATATGTGTACGGCACAAGTATTTTAAACGTTCACTAATACCATGAAGAGGACATAAACAGCTAATAATAAATAAGAAAACTAATGAGTAATGATTTTTACTGCTTGAAAAAAAATAATCTAATATCTAATTATAAACTGAATAAGGACATTACTTAGGACTGTACATCATTTGAAACGCTGTTGTGTAGAGAGTACGTATAGAAGATTATGAATCTTTAATCTATTTAATCTGAGAATAGTTATATTTGAAGTAGAGAGGTATCTGTGGGAACATTATTTCGATAGATGCTGAGATTTGATTGGTTTCTATTTTTTGCACTATCATTGGTATATCCTACATTGAGATTTACATTTGTGGGTCATAAAAGGTATTGACCCAGGAACCTTTACCCAGCAGCCTTTGAGGAGCGCAGGACATTCTACGTACTAACTACTAGTTTTATTTGGGATATCTAAGGTAAATGACAGTAAAGTAAGTGTCATTAAAACATATTTTAAAGCTATTATTTTACCTTCAAATAATACACCAACAGTTCATTCAGTGCAGGATCAGCATTTAGATTCACCAGATAACATTTGTCATCACCGACTTTAATGCCTGAAGACTGCAGAGAGATACCCATGCTTTCCAGCTGCTTCTGTCTCTCCTAGGGGCATACATTTATTACAATTAACCAGTTAGTTTAAACATTGGTCTTAATGAAAAATAATGTTTATTGACAAGCTTTCTCTTAACATACTGTGGAACCCTAAAAATAGTCTATCTGTCAGGATCCGGACCACAGAAAATATTTCTGACATAGCATACACAATTATTGAATGTCACAACCTTGACCTCACCTGAGGCTGCATGACTTTTGTGTAACAAAGGGTTAATCAAAAACAACCACCTTGGGCCAGATTTACTAAGCTGCAGATTTGGAAGAGTGGAGATGTTGCCTATAGCAACCAATGAGATTCTAGCTCTCACTTTCTTTTTATATACTAGAGAATGTCAGCTAAAATATGATTGGTTGCTATGGGCAACATCTCCACTTTTCCAAAACCCGCAGCTTAGTAAATCTGGCCCCTTGTCTGTTCTACAATGACTAATTCCCCCTGTTTACCTCACACACAACTCTTTTTAGGTTACTGTCCCTCCTGGAGGCCTTTAGTTCCTCCTGTGCACTAATCTAACACAATGTACTTTTATCAGAATTATCAGAAACTCAAAATGATCTCTCTTATTACAACTATGAAGCATTTAATAACCAATCTAATCTGACATGTGAGTTCCTGATAACACAGAGACATGAACCTATTAACTGACATTTAATAAGAAATCACAATGCTTGTAGCACAAATATGGCAACAAAATGACATACAAGATATTGCTAACAATTTATAACATAATATTGTTAACATAGTGTTAAAATGTAGAGAGTTCACCTGCACAAAGGATACTTTACAGTTCTCTTAATAGTTGAGATCCCAAGAACTGTACAACACAAATGATACACACAAACATTTTCTTCTAAACACATTACTGCAAGGACACCAGGTCAGGGCAATAAAAGGCCACTTCTTTTTCCTACACTACTACTCTATATACAAGGTATTAAATTTGACCATGACACCGAACAAACATGTAAACACTTCTGCCATTTTGTATTATCAGTATAAGGATATTACCTGAGCAATGGCTTCTGTTTTCCGCAGCTTCTCTTCCCAGGTGATTGTTAGCTCTCTGATTAATTTTTCAGATTCCTCTAATTTTTCCTTCAATTCAGGTGCCTTCAAAGACTATACAAAAAAACAACAACAAACGAATATCAAGCTGATACATATTTATTCAGATGGAAGAGTAACTAATCCCATCATCTGCTTCCTAACATTTAATATTCACTGCCATATTCATCACTGCGGTGATTATGCATCTGCTCGCCATTGCTCAACATATTTACAGAAATTTAGTTTGACTAATTTTAACCACCAAATAAGCATAATCCAACACAGGGTATACTGTGGTATGTGACTACTCAGTGTATACTGTGGCATGTGACTACTCAGTGTATACTGTGGCATGTGACTACTCAGTGTATACTGTGGCATGTGACTACTCAGTGTATACTGTGGCATGTGACTACTCAGTGTGTACTGCGGCATGTGACTACTCCATGTATACTGTGGTATGTGACTACTCCATGTATACTGTGGTATGTGACTACTCCATGTGTACTGTGGTATGTGACTACTCAGTGTATACTGTGGTATGTGACTACTCAGTGTGTACTGTGGCATGTGACTACTCCATGTATACTGTGGTATGTGACTACTCCGTGTATACTGTGGTATGTGACTACTCAGTGTATAATGTGATATGTGACTACTCAGTGTATGCTGTGGTATGTGACTACTCAGTGTATACTGTGGCATGTGACTACTCAGTGTATACTGTGGCATGTGAGTACTCAGTGTATACTGTGGTATGCGACTACTCAGTGTATACTGTGGCATGTGACTACTCAGTGTATACTGTGGCATGTGACTACTCAGTGTATACTGTGGCACGTGACTACTCAGTGTATACTGTGGCATGTGACTACTCAGTGTATACTGTGTCATGTGACTACTTAGTGTATACTGTGGCATGTGACTACTCAGTGTATACTGTGTCATGTGACTACTCAGTGTATACTGTGGCATGTGACTACTCAGTGTATACTGTGGTATGTAACTACTCAGTGTATACTGTGGCATGTGACTACTCAGTGTATACCGTGGCATGTGACTACTCACCTCCGCTTGTGAAAGCTGTTCTTTCAGTTTCTCCACCTCCTCTCGCAGTTCTCTGATAACTCTAGCATTGGGATCCTCATTTACTACAGCATGATTGACTATTCTCTTAGCCCGATCGGCATACCTCAGTGTAGAAAGAGTTTCTTCATAGTTGTCTGCTGCTGGGCTGATTGTAGCTATCATGGCTGTTTTGCTATTTCCTCCCAAATTGTCCTTTATGACACAGTAAAAAGTTAAATTATGAAAATATATATGTAAACATGTGTATACTGTGTATCCAAATGTATTTCTTTTTCATTTCTTTTCTTTTTTTTCTTTTTAATAAAAATGATTAAATACACACATATGGTGAAATATGAAACAATGACATGTAAAATCTACTATCCTGAAAACTAATAGCCCCAAAGTTCTTCCTGCACCCCTGCTGGTGGTGTAAATATGCTGTTATTGACAGCAATCAGCAATCTCTAGTTGCCTCAAGTGGTTAGCACGTCTGCCACACTTCACTGAGGTCATCATTTCAATTTCTGAATTTATCTGTCTAGTGGGTTAACTGGTTTCTAACAAAAAATAGCGTGTGTGTGGTGTGTAAATTCTGTTAATAAATAATAAATAAATGGCTCAGTTCAGTTTGTATCTCCAGCACTGTTGGTGTAACTTATTGTATCTTACATTCCTTTAAGAATATGATTAGGCTGGATCCAGACTTAAGTAAGTGCTTGAACTTAGTTACTCCTGGGCTAAACCATGTTGATTGCAGGGGAGTCATATTTCATCTGTTGCAAACAGTATTAGAGTTGAGAGGTGATGTTTCCAAGTCTAAATAACAGTGTGATAGTAAAGCTGGTCAGTATCTGTGTGCAGTAAGCAACTCAAAGATATATCCCTGCATGCAAAGAATACAATTAACTTGACTCCCCCTGAAATCAACATGGTTTAGCCCAGGAGTAACTAAGTTCAAGCACTTACTTTTGTCTGGATCCAGCCCATGGACATCACAGATTATGATAGGGTGATATTCTGGTTTGCATATATGTTCCTCTGGTACCCACAAGATTCCATTCCAGTACCATAGAAGTTGTGGTTGATTAATGAGGTTTATAATTGTTACACTTTTTCATAGTACAGATAATGATGATCGCTTGTTTATTGTATCCTATTTTTGACTATGATGTGTATTGTGATTACCTTAAGGAGCCATGTGAGCACAGAATCTCTGTAAGGCACAAACTTATTCTTCCCTTTTCCAACAGCTTGATCCGCCAAAGAGGATATAACCAAACCCAGAGTTGTTAGTGATCTGAGGGGGAGGATGTGCAGAAGGTTAGAAACTGCAGGAATTTATTATAGAGATATATAATATGACACATTATTTCATTAGAGAGATATCATTGCTAAATGGAAGGTCTACAAGAAAAAAGTACATATACATATACCTGTACATATATATATATACATATACCTGTAACTAATAAAGGGATGCAGTCTCCGTAAAGAAAAAATGGGATTTATTGTTACTCAACGTTAAATCCGTTTCTCGTAGATCATCTGGGGGACACTGCTACGATGGGTTGGCACAGGCACACTGGAGCTGGGCACTTGACAGTTAAAATGCTGTTGAGAGAAGCTCCTCCCCTCTCCGACCCCCACTGGATCATCAGTTTTTTTCAAGTGTCTCAGGAGTTTTTAGGGAGCTACATACAGTTTCTAAGTTTATTTTTTACCTTTTATTTTTTACATTTAACCTTTTTCTTTTACTAGAGCTGTAAGTTATAGCTGTAAGTTATATACCCCAGTGGGGGTTGAGGGGAGGAGCTTCTTTAAATGGTATATTAACTGTCTAGTGTCTAGCTCCAGTGTGCCTCTACCAATCCATTGTAGAAGTAGCAGTGTCCCCCAAATGAGTGTTAGAAAAAATGCTATTTTTAAAATACAGACAGCCAAAAGCTCATTTCTGCCTGTCTGTATTTTGAAAATAGCAATAATTATAAGATTTTAATAATGAATGGATAAGTATGACAAATTTATTTTTTGTCAACTTTCAATATTTTCTAAACTCAGCGCCCACCACAGACCCACTGCCAGACTGGATAAGAGGTTGGTGTATAAGGGAACTCTTAGGGTAAGGATCAGGGGAGGGGAGTCTTAAAGTCAGGCTGCAGGGAAGAGAGGGGTCATTGAAGGAAAGGGTTAAGGTGGATGTTAGGAAAAGGGTTAGGGATAGATAACTTGCCGCTGCCATTTCTTCCTGAGGATGATCGATTGCTTCTCCTCGGTGAGACAGAAGCAATCTATTTTAGAGCCAGTTCCAAACTGGCTGGTAGAAAACGGCCCTTTCAGAAAAGGCCAGATTTAGATCCTCTGAATCCAGAATTCCATTCTGGTAAATACTCAGATGGCAGAGCGGCAGAGGGCAGGAACTGTAAGCGCTACTACTTTATGGGTGCAATGTATGCAAATTGTATATTAAGGGATGGTTTTATTCCCCTGGTTGTTAGGGTGCAGTGGGACCACTATCCACAGCAGTAGCGAATGGTCTAGTTCCTAGTCCTATATGATTAAGCATTAATCTTTGTGGTATTTTTATTTTTATTGCCCTAAAACACGCCTAATAGGAAAAATACAAGTGAATATTTGTATGAAGGCAGAAGCTTTTAAAAACAGCTACGAATGTGTATTTTATGAACGTATTAAAAAAATGGCTTCTATCAATAATATTATAAGAATTAGTAACATTGGCCGAAGTGAACAATTGCTATTTAAACTACTTCAGCATTAATTATTTAATTCTGATCAGTGTAAATCAAATAGGAAATGAGAAACACGGGAAAAGAGCCAAGCTGTTGTATAAAGCGCTCATTAGTTTAGAGGAAGTAACCTTCAGCGGAACATGAATTTGTTTAAACTAGAGAAACACTGCATAGGGCTTAATGGTTGTGCAGGCTATCAGGATGGCATTACATACATACACACACACATAGAAATATCATTTAAAACCATAGAAAGGCTAATACTTGTTGATGTTGCTTCCTTCCTTCAGACGTTCCCCAGCCGCTCCAGTTTTGGACACTCTCTCACTGCCGGCCAAGTCCACCAAGCTGACCTTACTGACACGTTCTCCTGAGTTCTAGACAGAGACAGCAAAAGCCTATGTAGATGCCACCATAGAGTACTACAAAATATAAACTGATCAATATTACAGCGGATGCACGAGCGTTGCATTCACAGGACGGATCTAGATCCTCTGGTTCCAGAGTTTTATCCTGGGATTATTTGCAATGGTGTGGTGGGACAGGGTGGAAAGCGATGCCGCTACATGGGAGGGAGGTAAGTATGAACAATGGGCCTGATCCAGACCTACGACCGCAATCGCCCGCGAGCGTAGCGAACGTTCGCCCGGGCGTAAAAACTTTCACGCCCATAACACTCCCATTGATTGTACCTGCTTACGCCGGCTGAACCCTACCCTAAGATTTTCCAGCGTACGTGCGAATTTTCGTACCGATACGCTGGTCGTACTGGGCTTACTCCAGTTTTGGACACTCTCTCACTGCCGGCCAAGTCCACCAAGCTGACCTTACTGACACGTTCTCCTGAGTTCTAGACAAAGATAGCAAAAGCCTATGTAGACGCCACCATAGAGTACTACAAAATATAAACTGATCAATATTACAGCGCATGCACGAGCGTTGCATTCACAGGACGGATCTAGATCCTCTGGTTCCACAGTTTTATCCTGGGAGCATTTGCAATGGTGTGGTGGGACAGGGTGGAAAGCGATTCCGCTACATTGGAGGTAGGTAAGTATGAACAATGAGAGCATTCTAAGTGCCCTCCATACTATCAATGTTTCCACCCGTTCGTTTTATTTGAGGATGGTTTAGAAGTTCTAGTTAAGGCTCTCTTGAAATTTCTTGAGAACGAGGGGCCTGTCAGCAGCATCAGAAGCCTGGACTCTGGATCCAGTTCTATGTAATTTCATTATGCTCCAAATGACAGTACAACTTGGTATAATTAGTTTTTAATATTGGAAACTCTGCATTAATACTTGGGAGATATGCAATTACTGCATTCTTGAATACTTTAGGAATAGAAAACACAATGTCAGTCTCTCTTTGTGCCCATATTGGGTATAAAAAATTTGACACTGGTTAAACAACTTTGGACAATTGAATCTCCCCTCAAAATAAAAAGATGAAGTCAGAATCTAATATTAAAAATGTATTTCAAATATTTTAAACGCTTATTGTAATGATTAAATGTAAACACACAATAATGAAGTCGATACTTACCCCAGACTGATGGTCATACAAAGTCTGAGTGACAATGATGTTAAATACAGCATGAGATCGACTGCTCTCCTCATTCATGTTAGTTGCAGCAACAGTGCGAGATTTATTTCCTTCAGACATTAAAGACTCAATATCCTAATAATAAAAGAAAACATTTATTAGGTAAATGTAAATGTAACATATACATGTATAATTGACAAGTGCATAAAAGGTTTATTCTCTGTTAGGCACACCTAAATATTATTATTTAAATGTTGCCAAAATATACTGTAGTAATGATTCTAGCCCCACTTGTTTACTGGTGCTCCCCCCATATATACTTCTCTCTAGCTTCCTGTGGGTCATTTCACAAACTGTTCAGAATAATCTTTTCTGCAGTGATACTGTTGCCCACAAGGTGGCAGAAATATAAATGGAAACCGTCGCAGTGAAGATCATGTGTCAGTGCACAATGAGGTTTTCTACTAACATTGGGACATCATTAACCACGTAAAATTAGGAGCTCCTAAAAGTCAAATCAAACAATCAGATGCTGTTGCAATCAATTTTGCAGCATAGATGGACAGCACACACTGTTAAATATCTGCTTGATCATGTGATCAGGGATCAGCCGAAGCCGAGCTGTGTGAAGCACAGCTTCGGCTGATCCGTTTGTGTTACTCCCTGCAATAGACGCTGCTGCATATCTATGTACTATGCTGCTCTGACAGCTTTGAAGGTATACTTTAAAGCTGTCAGAGCAGCTTAGTACATAGATATGCA
>WWET01000011.1:1611818-1629368 GCA_011038615.1 Limnodynastes dumerilii
ATGTGAGGGTGAAATTCATGAAAACTTTCAAGTGTACATCTCCTCTATGCTCCTGATCACCTCCCAGCACAGTGGCAACAGAAATGTGATAATCCACATAAATCTATGCAGCCTGCAACTCAAATAAATAGCTGTAGGTTAAAAAATAACTAAAAAGTAGAAGAGAACATTGAAAAGTGAAATATTACGCTGGCAGAAGTTTTTAAAAAAAAAACAATCCGAAAAAGTTATTTTCTATTATTCTCTTCTACAATAATCCGTTATTACGGAGTTGCTGCTGTCTAATTTTTGACATTCAATTGCATGGGTAAAGATACAGAAATACACGCGTGTGTATTATAACGGGAGGTAAGCACAAAAATGAGCGCTGACAAATACGCTCATGGTCCATTTAACGCGCGTTGGAGGCGGTGGGACATTTCTAATTGAATAGCGGTTATTTTTGCGTATTTTATATCCGCGTTTTTTTTTTTTAAATTCGCGTTTAATTGAATCAGGCCCTAATACTGTTTGCAGCAGATGAAATATGACTCCCCTGAAATCAACATGGTTTAGCCCAGGTGTAACTAAGTTCATGCACTTAACAAGGTCTGGATCCAGCCCATTGTATAAAAAAGGTAGTTGTGACTACTTATAAGGAAGAACTGAATGTCAAAGAAAGAATTTTCTAACCGTTTACACACCCATAAAATCCTCTGTTCAGAACATGTAAAGGGGAAATGAAGGAGGGGATGACCAGGGATTAGGGGTGCTGTGGACATTGGCAAAATTTACTAAATGCTCAGACATGTTACTTTGTGAAGCTAACTAACAGTAAATGTAACTTTTGGCTGTCACATGTGAAAGAAACATTTTAGAAGGAAGCCAAAACCCAGTTTTCTACTTACAGATGAAGCAACTCTTTTTGTTCTGGATTTAGCCACCCAAATGACTACTGGCCACTTCTAGTGACTTCTGAAACCTAATATTTTATGTGACAGATTATGTACTCCAAATGACAAATTCAGGGCTATCCAGTAGCTGATACTGAGCTAAGAAATATATTGGTGAGATCTCATAGTAGAAATGGTAATTTGCTATGGTTTAATTTTCACATAAACATTACAAAATAAGTGAAGTCAATAAAATAAAAACTACCTCAAATTTTGTTACAGCTAATTGAGATAAACCATCCACATAGGGCCCCAACACCTTATGCTCCCGAACTTTAAGGGACTGTCGATTTCTAGAACAGAAGAAAAAAAATATGGTTATGTTAAAATAATTACTATATTATCTACACATTTTACACACACACATGAGCGCACACACACACACACACACACACACACTGACAAGGGGCCGGATCCAGAGCTATAATTGATGCGCAGTAGCTATTGTTCATTGAATTACGTCCGTCTATGGAAGACGAACGTAGTTC
This sequence comes from Limnodynastes dumerilii, assembly GCA_011038615.1. Taxonomy (NCBI): domain Eukaryota; kingdom Metazoa; phylum Chordata; class Amphibia; order Anura; family Limnodynastidae; genus Limnodynastes; species Limnodynastes dumerilii. The sequence goes on from WWET01000011.1 coordinate 1,613,239, forward strand.
TGGATCTACCCCAAGGTAATTACTTTAATTAAAGTAAATAATTTCGACTGGATACACTAGGTCACAATGAAAGGGGTACAAACAAATACTTTTTTTTTCTTTTTACAAATCTGGACATCTTTATTTGCATGCACATAAATAAACATTTTACATTACCAATCACCACACCCACCTTCTATAGTGCAACAGTTTTGACAAAGTGCAAATTAGTTATTAATAATAATAATAATAATCACCTTATTATACTGTATTGGAAAATACAAACAGAAGCAGAATCAAAATGTTTAGAATTTTACAACAATCATCTACATCCCTTTAAAATGCATTTATATGAATATATATTCAAGGAAATGCCTAAGTGGTTTGGCAAATAAGAGTATCAATGCTAATTATAGTAATGTGGCTGGAGCTGTATATAACAAGAGGCACCGTTGAAGTTTCCACGAGTCAGATAGGAAAGAATTATGAAAGCTTTTACATCAGTCAGGGTTAGTTAAGTTTATTGATGGAGGGAAAGAAAAAAAGAGTTGGTAAGAAGTCAAATTTTAGTTACACAAGTCATTAATAATGAGCCTAACCTAACATTCTTTGTGCAGCAAGGAAAATATTTGAAATATATCAGATAATGTAGAAAACAACATATCAAAGTATAAAAAGAATGAAAGCTTGTATAAATACACCACCACACACACATCCATACTGTACAACTGAAGAGGGATTCCCCTCCCCACTGAAAGCAATGGGGATGCCTTGTTGCAATAAGTGGACTAACTTATTTGGCAAATAGTTTAATCTGTATTTGGCTTAAAAAATTGTGGGTAAAAGAATATGTATGGATAAGGGAACATAAAATTGCTGATCTTAGTGATCACCTATGAAAGCCAGGTAACAAATGTCAAAACAACTGCAGACAGATTAGATAGCCCTCTTTTTGCTGCCAGCCACTGTTATCTGGGACATGAACATCTATATCAAATTGTTGAACCACAGAATCGATCAATTTGCCCAATTTGAACTATAATAATCAAAGACCATGATTGTGATGTCGTCTCCCCAACAAGAGATGTGGATAGGTCATCAAAGGCAGTGTCAAAATATCCAGGCATCTAAGTGTTCACATTTTAAACACAGAAGTGTATCTACCATAGCTGCAGGAGGTGCAGCTGCTACGGAACACATAGGAGAGTGGGGTTTGTGGCAGCTGCCTTTTCCCTTGTATTTAGGAAAGTAAAGTCTCTTGGTCTGGCAGCTTAAACAGCGCTTATCGTTCCATGTATGAGTGCCGAGTGCTGTGTATGAATGCTTGGCACCCCAGAAGTAATGTAATAAGCCCGGTGATATAGTAGAGAAGCAAAGGCCCCCTCCCCCTATAATGTTGGAATGAAACAAGGAACACAGGTTTATCTGCATAAAGTTGTGGCTGTATTCTCCTTGCTTGTGGCATAAGGGTTTACCACAGCAGCAAATAAGTATCAGTAGTACAGGGAAGTAATACCACAATATGCTTTGTTATTTAGCATCACAATTTAAATATCTAAATCTTATTTCGACAATATAGAATATAAATAAATACAATATATAGTCTCTGAATAAATATATTTTTCTTTGAAGTTAGGCATTGTGCTTCAGTGACAGGCGGTTGGATCCAGACTTAAGAAGTAGCTTGAAATAAAGGGCCTGATCCAGACCTACGAATGAGAGCGGAGCGTATTACCGCTGCAGCGTAAAAATTTCACTCCCACGACACTCCCCTTACCTTCTTTTCATTACGCCCGCCGAACCCTACCCTAACTTTTCCCTGTGTTCGTACGTATTTTCGTAGCGGGCTAAGCACGCCCATACTGTACAATTTAAATGGCTCCCCCGCCTACATTCCTTTACTCCAGCGTCCGTACTAACTTCGTACTATAAACATGCCCCGTCGTCGGAAAAAACGCAAACGCCACAATCGCCACTACGAAAAAGGTCTTTGGAACGACCAGAAGTTATCAGTATGCACATGCGCAGTGCATTTTTTCTGCTGGTTTTACACTTACGATCAGCGTTAGCTCGCATGCGAGCGTAGGTCTGGATCAGGCCCAAAGAGAGGAAAGTTACTCCTGGGCTAAGCCATGTTGATTGCAGGGGGAGACAAGTTAATTGTATCCTTTGCATGCAGGGGTATATGTTTGAATTGCTTACTGCACACAGATACTGACAAGCTTTACTATCACACTGTTATTTAGACTTTGGATAGGAAACATCACCTCTCAACTATAATAGGTCTCCTTCTGGCTTCTTATACTTCTTAATCCCTCAGAACAGCTGTACAGCAATGGCAATCAGTGGCTCACTGTGACAAGATCCTCCATTAAGTCTCTCCTGTCAACTGTCACCAGCTACCACCTAACACACCTGATTACAATACAAACCTCTCTCCCAGAGGCACGGGCAGCCCTTCACATTGTCAGGGCAGACCCGGGACCAGGAATTTTCTGGGTCTACCATGAAGCATTTTAAGGGTTTTAAGTTTTTTAGTTGTTTTTTTTTTAACCACTAATCAGTCTGCAATAATCCAGGTTGAAAATCCCGGCTTATTGCAGGGTGGTGATGTGAAACCAGTATTATTAGTGAGATCATTGTAATTGTTTTGCAGGGTCTAACTGTCCCTGTATGCTTCTAGATCAGTCTGGAGCTCTAGTGTGTAGCCGGGGGCTGAAGTTTGCAGTTTGTCCACCCCAAAATGGTCAACACAAAATGCAATTATCTTCTTGAATGCATGCAGTAATATACCTGTGAATTTCAGGGTATTACATAAATACTTTGCGAGGAGTTGAAAGCTGCCAGCAGTGTTTCTATATAGTGATCAGAACTCATACACGGAGCAATAAGCGCTGGTTCATGCTGCCAAACCCTGCCAGCTTCTATCATACACTGGGAACTTCCTCCGCCCCCTGGTTCTGCCAGGCACTGCTCCTGTCCCACCCATACAGAACCAGGCCAGTCTCCTTGCTATGGGGCCTGTCAAGTTTCACCCATGTTTTAAAACTTGGATGACTTCTCACAGCCAGAGCTAACCTTAAGTTTTCTGACTGAAGCACAAAGGAATTTGCAAAAGTGAGGAGATCTGGAGGTGTAAACATTAAGAAGAATTTCCTACACTGCAAACTGACTAAGAGGAAATGTCCACTTGCAAACTAAATACAGCCCCTCTAGTAGAACTGTCACTTCTCTTAAGTCAATCAATCTAAGTGCATTCTAATAAAGTAGCACAGAATCACACACAGGCACAGACAGACACATACACCACAGATAATGTCTTGAAGCCAGTTTGTCTACAGTAGTTGAAAACACAACTTGTCTTGACCCTCCAGAAAGTGATTTGTATAATACAAGGAATGTACAGCAGGCAAAATATAAATTTACAATGCAAACTGCAAGCTCTCCTGTCTCCTGCGTTGCTGATGCAGTAAGACGCAACCACGCAAAAAATGTAGAGCACTAATATACTATTAGGAACTGTAAATAACATCCTTTTAAAGAAAAGCAATAAAAAAACATGTTTATGTATTTTAATCTAAAATGATCAAAAGAAACCCATTACCCTTTAGGGTCTAGGAGATCTCTGACTTTCTCGTTATAAATTTCCATATAAGAGACTTCCACTTTGAAGATCTGAGATTCATTTTCTTCCTCTGTGGCCCTCAAGAATAATGCACAGCAAAGTCTAGGGATAAGGCCGGGCTGATCTGCCGTGCCCATCATTGAGAAAGATTTTCCTGAACCTACAAAATAATACAAAAATTAATCAAACAACAATAACTATAATGATCATAATAAAATAAAAAAAAAACTGAAATGTACCATTACACAGAAATCCGCTATTTTAAACCAACACAGTACATATATTTTTACATACCTGTTTGCCCATAAGCAAAAATGCATGCATTGTATCCCTGAAATGCGTTATCCAGAATTCCTTCCCCAAGACACTTAAAAACCACTTCCTGACCTGAAAAATAGTACAAAACATTAAAGTACTGAACAGTGCATTATTTGCTAGAGAGATAATGCTGTTATTTAGTGTTTTCAATGGCTCATAGAAAACTGTAATGAGAAACAACAGTGCCTTAGTCATGTCCTATAGTCAATCACTGAGTGTCATTACTTCCTTTCCCCTTCCGACAGCTGAGCTGAAAGAGTGACTGGCATACATTATCAACAGCCAAGCTTCCATTATGTAACATGTTACCCTAAACTAAAGCGATACCCCTTGAAGACAGACATATAACTTCCTGGCTGAGAAACAGATTGTGTTTCAATCTTCCATTAAATATATTTCAATTATTTTCTGATTTAAAAAAATCCATCTGGAGTACCCCCATTTCTGGGATGTTTTAATATTGTTAGTTAATGTGATAAGAAGTACTCAAGACTAATGGATAAAATATAGTGGACCTACAAATCACCAGGTTTGCCTTTAAAAAAAACCCTCCCTTTTAAATATAACCATCAATATTTTATGGATTCGCTATGCATGTAAATACTACCTATACCCTCTCCAGTGTATGTAGACAGCTAAAAACTATTTCCATCTAAGTATGACCAAATAGAGTGGTATTCCTGATTACAGATAATCTGTCTGATTTCAACTATGCTATGAGCTATATGCTATAATAAAACATTAAATTTCTTTTATAGTTCCTCTACAGAAGGAGCATCACCGGACATTAATTTTCCCCCTGCACGTTAGAAATAAAGGACTGATTCATACTTACCCTAAAATTCCCTACGGTAGCCTGCGCTGTGGAGGTTATCGTACGAAATTTGTGATTCTCCCTGCTCTTCTACATTAGGATTGTGGATCTGCCAGCAAGTAAGTATTCTGGGCGGAAACCCTTCCCTTAGGCAAGCCCTTACTTTACGATTAGCATGCCTCTGCCCATCCCCATGCGTATCTTCTACGCATAAGGGGTGGGTACGCATTGGGCACTGATCCGCATGGAGTGCAATATCTGTCGTCTGCGATCCATTGCAGAGAAAATAGTACTGCACATGTGCAGTACCATTTTCATCCAGACTTCTGTACGTAGCGTATGGAAGACTGCTATGAGTTACTAGGTCAGAATACAGTCCTTAGAGTTGGACACACATATTTTTAACTCTAACTCTCTGTTAATTTACAATGATATGGTACAAGATGAATGTGATGATCACTTTAAAAATAAAAATGTTTGCATATAACACTGTGAACTGTTATCAGGGTGTATTAGTAAAGTAGTCACAGGCTTTCCAGTTTATTTACTATGAATCACAGTATAATTACTATCTCCTGCAGAAAGCAGATAAGTGTCTAGTGAATGCATATTCATAAGTCTCCCTCATAAGTGACAGCCACAGTAGAAAGTATGCAAATATCACACACAGAGTTAATGATTTTCAGCTCATCGCTCAAAGAAAAATAATCCATCACAGTTGGCTTAAAGTTTAAACAGTCAAAAGGGAAGAGACCAAGGTCAAGTCAAACAAGCCAGGCAAGTGTTATGGGCGATTCCCATTGTCATACAGTAATAAAAATTATTGTATTTTATTATTATTGTCGTAATAAACTACCATAGTTCAGCTGTGTATGTTTATACAATAAGAACACTATTATTCTTTCTCTACTTTATTCTATAGATCTAAACTTTTCTTTCAAAAGAATTTGTTTACAATATGCAGTCATAATTGTTATTAAATGACCTCTAAGAACTGGAGGCTTGTTTTATTAGAAAAGATAATGGTAGGAATGGGGCAAACATAAAAAATATAAGCAGAATCTGCTTTTGCTTATTGTACAAAGATACTGAGTAGCTTCACTTTTACACTGTTATTTAGGTAGACTTGAGCTGGGAAACATCACCTCTCAACTATAATGTTTTGACTTCCTTGAAATCAACATAGTTTTGCCCAGATGTCACTTTCCTCTTCTATTTTCAAACTATGAATCAGGGTCAAAAAAGGGGCATTCCTAACACCGACTTACACCCGTGTGTGTGTGTGTGTGTGTGTGTGTGTGTGTACATATGTACAAATAGATAAAAGGAACTCCTCCAAATCACTGTTATATCAAAATGTCCTCATGATAAATGTAAATGCAGGCACCAGGAACACACACACAAACTTTTAGTGGTGTGTGTTTACTCTCTTACCTGCATATTTTGAAGTGTTTGTTTCATCCATTGACCAGAAGCAGTAATCAAATGCAAACACCTATAAATAAAAAATGACAATGACAATATTATTTTGGACGTATGTATGTATGTATGTATGTATGGGATGACTGCAATTGGTATGTTTGTATATATATATATATATATACCCGGCACATCCCAGACCACCGATGCCGCCGGACACCCACGGAGAGATTGGTTCTTTCACAGGGGGGGTAAGTTTAATGAAATGTTAATGTTCCCTGAAGAAAGGTTGAATAAACCTGAAACATCGGAGGTAAACCGGACTTGAGTTCATTCATTCTTAACAGACTCTGATTGCCTCCAATATATTTGAATGATGATATATTTTTGCAGCACAGAAAACTGTGGAAGATCTGCACAAATCAGAGCTGAGTGGCAGATCATTTATCTGTGCAACATCTGGCAATGCTTGTGTGTGGCTTGTAGCAAATCACAGCCAAATTCTGGTATTAAAATGTTTTTGTTTTGTTTCTTTAACTGTTATAATTACCTTTGGACAGATCAGGATACTTTATATTTCTGCTTTAGACAAATAAAATACGTTGATCCATTATTTGGTACAATTATTAATAAACCCTAGGCTATCTTTACGTACACAAAATAAAGATAAATAAATGATATAAATTTGGACTGGCACAGAATACCATAGAAGAGGTGCGGATTATATCTTTACTGAGCATCTGGGCATTTCAGCACAAATATGATTGGACCAGCAACCAGGTTTCTGTACACTTTCTCAAGAACTGCCTCATAGGATTTTTCTTCAGTAAAACCCTCTGCACACAGGCCTGAAAGAATTGCCACACAACTGACAAGTCCAATTCAGGCCTGGCAACAGAAATCTTGAGGCCCCAGTACACTCATGTATTTGGAGGCCCCTATCACTCCACAATAGTGGATTGCAGAGGTCCCTCTGATCCTCGGGGCCCATCACAGCTGTCCCCCTTGCCCCCCCTCCCTGTCGCCAAGCCTGGTCCAATTATAAGTTTTAAAACACACTGCATTACACTCTACTCAACCTTTTTTGGGGGAGAACCAATTACCCAATATGGAATCATGTCAAGTACCACACTGCATATCATGTAGACACATACCCACAACCCATATGTATATTTTACATGGGGTGGTGTGTAATATTTAGGGCTCAGAAGGAACCTTTCGGATGGACTTCAGTGTCTGCGATCTTACTCAGTTCTGTACCTGGATCTCTGTTATTAATTCAGGTCATTAATTGTATTTACTCTGTTGCTAACAATATATCTGATGATAAGATCATGACCAGCTATCAAACAAACAACGATTATTTGTACACACTGCATGATTTCCACACACTGCTGTCTTAACAGCCTTGAGCAAAGCAATGCACAGGGGCCCATACAGAAATTTTCAGGAATAAAAATGTAACCAAAACATTTGAACATAAGCTTTGAAAAACACAAATATTTCAATATATAAATGATAATTCATCACATTGTGCCTTCCTGCATCACACAGACCCTTCATCTCACAGCTGCCCCTTCATTATCACAATGTTTTACTTCTGTCATCACACTGTGCCCCTCTTCACACTGCTGCCCCTTTTGTATGTCTCTACAACCATCCACACTCCTCCTTTTTGTGTGTGTCCAGCCAGCCTTTATGTCTCCTCCATGTATGTTCAGCAAACCTTCTGCCCTCCTTGTATGTCCAGCCAGCCTCCAGTCTTCTTTGATGGCCCTGCTTCCACAACATTGCATATTGGACCTTAGTATCTGCTGTGCAGCTCGTCAGATGCATTGGCATAATATGACAAGCATTAAAATGATGAACTGTATGTATAGTTGTGTATCCGATAATTGGCCAATATACTGGGCAATCTTGTGCTCTCAGAATTAAGCTTAGATTACTTCTGATTAACCGCTGTGCACCTGGCCTGAAATCTGAACTGTATACCTTTGTCCCAAGATTGCTTGCATACACTGCTATTTATTCATGCAGACTTTATTATTGCCCCAATGTTTTGTATGTATGATCATGATGTAATAGTCAGTAACTGCAGTTCAGAATGGCAATAAAATTATTTCCATAACAATATTCTAGTAGAACACATGCACCAGACGTTTTATGGTGGCAATTTTCTGAAGTGTGTCCTCCGATTACACATCAAACTATAAAAACCTTTAAATCTACAAAGCAAAAGCTTAAGCTATCCATATGGCATATGTTAAGTAACAAGTCTGGTCTGGACTCTGCAGGGGTTCAACAAGCTTCTGCATTTAAAATAATAGATGCTTTGTTCAACTATTGGGTAGATGATGATAATTAAGAGAACAAATGGGAATCTCCCTGGTCTGTTCCCTAAAAGTGATTAACTGTTAAATAATAAATCAGAAACACATTTCCATATAAAGTAAATGTAAGAAGGCTGAGAGGGACACATATAGTGGTTGTTGTTTCGGGAGAAATGGGATCTGAGGGTTCATTCATGAAACTGTAGATGTTCTGAACGAAACAGCGTGCAATAATATACTGCAAATAGCAAAATGTGTTACAGTACAAATCTGGAAGGTGTCCAGAGATCTTATGATTAGCATTCAGCGCATGGGACAAATAAAAAAAAAAAAAAGGGTAAGCCCGACATAAAAAAAATCTCAATAATATGACCTGCAACACTGAATGAGGGACACACAAAAATGTCATTGTTCCAGAGCTGGCACTGACTGAGCCAGCAGATGAGAAGCTCTTACAAAGCACAAACACAGAGGTCACTGGAGATCATAATTCTACATGAGTCCTTTTACATCTATCACAATATCAAATGTCTTTACCATAAAGCAATCACTAAGTATAACTGCATAATTATAACCAAATGCAGGGAACTGCTGGCAGTCTGCATGTTAGAAAGCAGTGATGTGACTCCTGGTGTCGCAAAAAGGTAAGTGATTTTACCTAACCGTTAACCCTTTTCTAACCCTAACCCTCCGTTTCCCACAGCCTTTCTCTTCCTTAGCTCTAACCCTAACCCTCTATGCCCTGCAGCTTAACCCTAACCCTCACTGCCCCACAGGCTAACCCTAACCCTCCAAGCCCAGCAGCCTAACCCTCTCTGCCCTGCAGGCTATCCCTAACCCTCTATACCCTGCAGCCTAACCTAAACCTCGATGCCCTGCAGCCTAATCCTAACCTAACGCAGCAGCATAAACCCAACCTTCTGACGCGACCGCCATTCCCATTCACAATGGCAATTTCCTATTATCAGGGCTGTTCGAACAATGGTACAGCTGCCATTGAGCTTGGACCAGCGACTGCATCTTGTTTATTCTGTGACTCTAGTGACAATTTATACAGTGAAATGGCAATATTATTGAAATCCAGAAGATAATTATTTAATGCCACATTAATGAGCAATTTGAAATCACTTACTATCACTAATAGCAATAAATAATCTAAGGGAAAACAAAAACGCCAAACCAATTGTGATTTACATGTAGTAAGTCTTCATATACATAGTTTATAATTACATTTGAAAAATCTGCTTACATAGTATTTGTTGTGGTGTAGGTCCCTGTAGTGAACGGCCCTATTTCAAAAGGGCCACTCGCTTCCAGCCAGTTCCGAAATGGTTAGGAAATCGATTGCTCATGCCTCGAAGAGGCATAGCAATCAATCCCAGGAGCACCGAACACGGTGCTCCAAAGGGTAAGGGTACTCCCCTACCCTAACCCTAAGTCCCCCCTCCCGCAGCCTAACCCTAAGTCCCCCCTCCCGCAGCCTAACCCTAAGTCCCCCCTCCCGCAGCCTAACCCTAAGACCTCCCTCCCGCAGCCTAACCCTAAGACCTCCCTCCCGCAGCCTAACCCTAAGTCCTTGGAGAGGGTTTCTCACCTCTCCGGTGGTCTGGTCCGGCGCTGTTTTCCGAAAATGAATAGGTGAGTATGCGAGTATTCATTAAAAAAAAATTCTGCGGTGTTGACACTTTCTGCTGTCCCTATTTTGCAATCTGTAACATTGCAGTGGGGACTTGCAACGTATTGGTTGAATACTCTTTTTTTTATATTTGGTATATGCTATTAGATTAACCAAATATATAATACATAAAAATACAGCATAATTATTTGTATGTAAATCTTATGCAAATGCATTTCATAGGTTAATGCAGATGTTAAGAAGGGTACACACCTATTCAATTATGGAATTTACGTCCATTTGGTCTTATCTTGCAAGAATGGGCCTGATCCAGAACTAGTACGGCGGGCGTAAGCGTAAGATCGTCTGAAAAGCCGATCTGCGCATGCGCCGGGCAGATGCTGCCTAGCGTAGCTACGGCAACGCCCGATCAACAGCGTCCCCCAGGGTTAGTGAAGGTGGGCGGGGGAGTTAGTTTAATTAAGTTAAGGTAGCCTTCAGCCGGCGTAAGCAAGGGAAAATACGGCCGCACAGGGGGAGTGTCGGGGAGAGTGGACGCCGATACGCTGTGCTTTAGTAAGCACAGCGCATCAGCGTAGTTCTGGATCAGGCCCAATGTGTACACTAAGGATCAGGATTTGTTGCAACAAAACTGGTCCCATCTGTTAATGTGGTTTATAAACCAATGATAGGGTGTGGATTGGGTATACACAGGTCTGATTGTCTGTCCAACTTTTCCAGTATTATGGGCAGTATAGGCAGATATCTGTACAGTGTGTATGGGGTCCCAATTTTATCAGCCTATGGGACCGTATTCACAGATCCTTTTTACGTGTTGTTGCGTGCATATTTTTAGGATCAGATGAATTGCGCATGCGTAATAACTTTTTCCACGGACATTGTGTAGTATTTACGCACATAAGTACTTTGGGCACGGACTCTTGAATCGCACTTAGGGACATACATATGGAGGGGCGTGGTTTTTATCCAGACGGTAGAAGTTACGTGAATGGGTGCGGTGAGAAGCATTGAAATAGGCATTTCAGAGCGCGGTTAGCTAAATATGCACATACGTAAGTAACATATACGCCTAAATACACACGTAGACTTAAGGGTGCCCTATGGAGGCGGAATCCTAGAAAAACGGATCTGTGATTACGGTCCATGGTTAGGAGAGATGAGAATATGCTGGTAAATTGGTATAGTCTGTGCGCAAGAATCTGCATGCTCATGGCGCTTGAAATGGTCAATGGGCATCTCAAGTATGATTGCATAGGTGTGTACCCAGCTTAACAGAAGTATCTGATTTAAAGCCCCCTCCTTGGGTGTCCAATTTCCTAGTTAAATATTTACATATTAGCATTTACAATTGATCCAATGCTTTCCAGAAACTTTTGCCTAAAACATATAATTACCATCATTATAAATTTGTTGTTTTCCATTCGAAACACATTTTAAATCCATCCCAGCTTGACATATTTAGCCGTCTGTAATGTGGAACAATTAAAATTTCAAATGTGCTGCATATACTGTATAGTGAAGCACCTTGATCTATAACCAGTGGAAAAAAAGTCGTTCAGGTTTGAATGCTATTATTGCCCTCCAGATAATAATTACTGATGCCAGAGAACTAGTGTGAGTTCAGGAGCAGCAGGAAAAGTTTTAAACTGCAATACTGTTAAATAGATCAGGAAAATAAAAGGGTCAAAAATGTGGCAAGAATTGTAAAAGCAAATAAATCAGCCTTGACTAATCCACTGGTTGGTGTGGCCACACAGGATTCTGAAATGTTTTGGGCACAGTGTGACTTTTGGGTCTGGCAGCTAGAATATCAGAAAAGAGAGTCAGAAAAGAGAGATTAGAAAAGTCATGCAAAAGGAAGCAAGTGGCTGTGAACAAGTGAGTAGAGGATGCCTTTGAGACATTTGTTGCTAATTGCTTTATGTTGAATCAAGCTATAAAAAGCACAAGCATGTGAGAGACATAGTTGAGGGCTTCCTAAGCACAACAGCCTACAGTCCATTCATTCCCTTATTATTTATAGTCTTGGGCTAGATTTACTAAGCTGCAGGAAAGGAAAGGTAGAGATGTTGCCCATAGCAACCAATCAGATTCTAGCTCTCACATTCCTATACATACTAGAAAATGTCAGCTAGAATCTGATTGGTTGCTATGGGCAATATCTTTACTTTTCCTTTCCCGCAACTTAGTAAATGTTGTGGTGTCGTATGCTTTATGATGAAGATTATGATCATGATGAAGATTATGTAATGAATACCTTTAAAACCTAGCAATTGATTTTAGTATTAAAGACACTAGAGTGTATAGGCACAAAATCCAGCTGTCAGTCACATGCTTACCATCTTCACCATAATAAAAATATATGGACTTTCTCATGTCTTCAGTATGATCTGCAGCTACTCATTATTTGTACTCAACTGTTGTTATTTTTTATTGTTGTCCTGTACATTTTTATAAAGTTTCTCTTCCTTTTTGGGGTCATTGCTGATTTTGGAATTGCACTGAATGAATGAATGAATGAAGACTTTGATCAAGGAAGAAGGCATTCATTTGTAACCTGGACTCAAAAAGATCCAAGATTCTAAACAAGTGAAAATTTTATGGGGAGTGTCTGGAATTTATATATTTGTCAGGCCTAATGTGATTTTTACTTTACTGTGATAAATAAAGGATGTAAATATATTATTACTTAATTAATTATTTTTCAAAGATTATTTAATTAGGTTCATGACCTTAATGTTGTAAGGCAGAAGTTGAGCCACTGTGCTGTCCCTCTTGATCTCTTCAAAAACAATTAAAAACAATACATAACAAAAAAATAAAAGAAACAAGTAACTAAATCGGGCATCGGTTAAAATATTAATCATGGGCTGCAGGTGATGACTCCAAAGAATGCACGATGCCCTAGGCCCATTTGTTGCCAATCTCTGGTTTAAGGGTAACACCTGGTGATGACCAACTACAGCAGAACTACAGCAGAAGGCCCTGAAAGTTACTTATGCATTATTTGAAAAACAAAAATAAAAAATACCTAACCAAAATTTTAGCACTTTTTTTTACAATGGCAATCTTTCTACAGTAACATTATTCTGGGGCATTCTCCTGCTGTTAATAATTATATTATAATATAATATGATATTCTTTCTCATATTGACTTAAAGGGCCCGATTCAATTGAACACGAAGCCCGCATTATTTTGGTTGCAATGATAATTTATATAACACATTTTTTTACGTACCCCATAGAGACACCTATTAAAATTAGCATCACAACCAAAATAACATGGGCGTTGTGTTTAACAGAAATGGGAACTGGATGTATCTATATTAGTTAGATCATCACTATTTAAATTTCAAAGAGTTTGAATTTTCTGAAGTAAGAGTTAAGTATTAGCAACTACGTAGGATGCGCACTGGAACAAAGCATTTCAAAATTCTATAATCCATTTTGGTACAATGTTTCATTGGGTCTTCAATGTCCTTTAGATCCTGTGTGTGCATGGTGTGTACAGGTGGAGCTGATCTATAGTGATGAACAACTGAATAAAAAGGTTCAAATCTAAGCCCAGACAAACCATGTTACAGTGTAAGGGGTAAAAATGTATTTTGATTTTAAATATGCAGAGAAAATAGTGGGTGATTTAGCTTATTGCACAGAAATCCTGAACAGATTAATATTTAAACTGTTATATAGCACTGAGTTACAAAACATCCATGTTGACACATTTTAAATATTCCCCCCCTCTGCAATACAACATGGTTTTGGGAAAGTCCAGATCTGCTCTTTTTTGTTGTTACTTCCAACTCTGAATCAGCCCCGTTGTCTTTTTCTGTTTGAAGCAGACTATAATTCTCTGCTTTTGTATATAGAGAAGACTAAGAATGTATGGTTTTTTATCTAAGACAGTGAAAGCAATCAGCAAATGATTATAGGTCACTTATATTTGCTCTCTGAAAGGAGAAAATAATTTCTGTTGTCCCTGCCCTTATGGCTGATAATGAAGCAGCTGCTAAAAGAATCTGGCTAATCCCACGAAATTCCAGAAGGATTTAAGTAAATATGTGTTACATGTGCTCAGAAACCAGCAATAGTTCTCTGCTTCTTTAGGTAATGGTTCAATGGTTTATCAGACTGTTTACTCATGATAGGCCTTAACTGCCAAATGAAAAACATAGACATTTTAACAAAGCATGATTTCTTATAATGGTAAAAGCAAACAGAAGCAAAGCTTAAATACAGACACTTTGACACACTATCGTATTGTGTTAATGTTCATGAATGGAGTTGAATAGCACTTCCGTATTGCTCCAATATGTCACAGTTCTTCCAAGATTCCTAGTGAGAACTGATTTAGAACTCAATACCTAAAAGTTATAGGAACCAATAGCAGTGGAGAACTCCCCCTCTGTAGCCAATGTGATCACTGGGAGTTGGTACCATATCATTTCAGGACTAGAAACCACACAAATGAATTCCCGCTCCCAATATGTATTACACAGCGACACATCAGCTCTGCCACATCAGCCTGAGCAGACTACCACAGGACAAGGTGCGCTTCTCCCTGCTCTATATTGGTTGTTAACCCAATGGTTGCCTCAAGCATTAATACTAAGGGACAGCCATGAAAATTGGTCTCTGGGAAAATGTAAGCTTTGGGTAAAGCTGGCCATACCTTGGGGCGATTATCGGTAGCAGGGGGTGGCCCGATAAACAGAACGATTTCCCGCTAGGGAAGTGTCCCGTTATCGGCACCATACACCTCCTCTGCTGGGACCGATAATCCTAGCAGAAGAGGGGGGCCAGGGCTAGTACTAAGCTGCTCTGACTGCTTTGATACCATCAAAGCTGCCAGAGCAGCATAGTGCATAGATATACAGCAGCGTTTATTGCAGGGAATAGTACAGACAGGGATCAGCCGAAGCCATGCTTCACACAGCGAGGCTTCGGCTGATTCCTGTCTGTACTACTCCCTGCAATAGACGCTGCTGTATATCTATGTACTATGCTGCTCTGACAGTTTTGATGGTATACTTCTAAGTTGTCAGAGTAGCTTAGTACATAGATATGTAGCAGCGTCTATTGCAGGAATAGGGAGCCTTTCAGCTTGCTGATTGGCTCCCTTAAAATGTCAGACGCTAGTGTCCGATATCATTCAGACATATTTAAAAATCCAATAATCATAGCAGAATGTTTCTGGTGCATCTATTGGAAGTTTTTAAAATTGACCTTGGTCATTAACTACAGCGATTTTTGGTCCAATCACTGCTCTAGTGTACCCACTTTACAGTTATCAAATTGATAATCTGCCTGATAATTGTGTATTACCGTATTTCCCCATGTATAAGACGCACCTTTTTTAGAAACATCTGGTGTCCAAAAACAGTGTGCGTCTTATACAGGGGGGGTTACCATTTTAACATCCAGCCACAGTCTGACTCCAGACCAGCGCTGCTGGTGTGGAGCCAGACTGCGGCTGGATGTTAAAATACGGTTAAGGCTGCAGCTCCCTCCCCTCTTTCAGGCTTTCTTACCTTTCAGATCATTCAGCGAGCGGGACTGCGGTCAGAATATGAAGTCCCGCAGTGGCCGAGACTGGGAAATGAAGTCCCGCGGTCACATGCTGTAACCGCGGGACTTAATTTCCCAGTCTCAGCCACCGCAGGACGTCATATTCTGGCCGCAGTCTCACTCGCTGGATGATCTGAAAGGTAAGAAAACCTGAAAGAGGAGAGGGAGCTTTTCCCCATGTACAAGGTACACTTTTCATTTTGGGACCCCAAAATTAAGGTGCGTCTTATACAAGGGTGCGTCTTGTACATGGGAAAATACAGGGTATGTATGCACTCACTGATTAGTGAGCCAAAATTGGAGGCATTGCTTAATTGCACTGACTGTGCCGCTTCAAAGATGTGAAAAGCTATAGAACTATTAGTAAAGAAACATAGAATTTGACAACAGATAAGAACCACTTGCCCCATTTAGTCTGCCCATTCTACCCACCCACCGCTC
>WWET01000011.1:1629388-1640126 GCA_011038615.1 Limnodynastes dumerilii
TCTTCCTGTCATGTACAGAGATCACCTGTCTCTATGTACTGCGTATGGGCAGTAAAAGGAATTCAGTGTCTGTACGATAGGCAGCCCACTTACCATGCGTATAAGAAACATATGGTGGGTGAGATTCGGTATTCGCACAGTGACTAAGCTCTTACATATTAACCAGTATTCTGCCTGGAAGGGTTTCTGTGCAGAATACTTAAGGTAGGTTGCAGTTCTCATAACTGCCTTCCACATGCAGGAGATCAGAGGGAGTGTGCTGGTCTCTTCTGTGCCAAATATGGGACAGCAAAGTCCAAATGTTCATAGCCACAAGGCTGAGAACGTACAGACCTTCCGCTTACATCTGGATCCAGCCCAGTGTGTGTAACCGGGACATTTCTACAGCAAAAGAATTATGTTTATATAGAGGGAATTTATATCTACATTTCAGCTATGGATAACAATTATTAATGCTTATAAAATAAATATAAGACCACAATTTTTTGATCACAGAGACATACATATGATATAACCCACTTCCAGATTAATATAACATTGTTTACTCTTACTTCAATTGCACCATAACATAAATATAATGGACTGGATTCTTACTTAAGTGTGTGATCCGTACTTCTCTGATCCCCTCCCCCGACCTGACCCTGTTTTTAGGTGCCTAATGGCACTTAAGAGTGCCATAGGCAGCCTTAACTAACGTCTATATTTTCCCTTGTAAGTAGGGAAAATACACAGAGGGAATCAGCAGCTCTTCCTCTCTGCCTAATCCTCTCTGCCTAATCTACATCCCTCCCCCACCCATTTTACCTATCTTCCCCTGGAGGCTGCAGTGGCACGCCTCCGATTACCTAAAAAACGACATGCCTAAGGGCTATGTAGTTAGCGTAGTGAGCATGACTCCACTTGCGCACGCGCTAACTACGGAAAAATACGCACCTAAGAAATCTCTGCTTCTTAGCTGTGAATCAGGACCAATAACACTATCCATCATATACAGCTATGGCAGCGTTAACATATTACAAAGGCATACTTCTGAGGGCTTAATATCCATCTGTATAATGTTGGCTTCATACAGATGGCTGTGTAAAAGCATTTGACAAAGCAATCTATAATTTACAATATCAGCATAAGCACTCACATTCAGGCATGGCATTAGCATACTGATCAATGCTAGCTCAAATTCAATGTGTATGAGTACAATGGACAAGATCCTAACAGCTGATCAGGTCTTGCTCCTTCATGTGTGTATAGGAAGTTCCTGTATGAACCTTTGAGGCAGTTACATAGAGCAGCTGACAGGAGTTTTCCAATCATTGCTCTATGTAACTGCCACGGCAGCTCATACAGGAACCTCCTGTATGATCTGCCAATCTCCATAACGCCACATCTCCCTGCTTACAAGTGTCCCCATTGCCTCCCCCTGTCACCGGGCCTGGTAGCGCCCCCTTCATATTTTGGGGGCGTGGGAGATGCACCCTCACCCCTCCCCTGTTCCGACACCTATGCTATAAACGGAGATGCTAAACCCCTCCCACTTGCAAGTGCAACCCACCTACCTGATGGAAGCTTTTGGAAATGTTCAAAGTTCAATTGGATTTGCATTCCATTCTGGTGACTCAGATGTAAGAGCAAATTATGCGCATGCTTTTGTTAATAAGCATACTTCGGAAAGCATGT
Source organism: Limnodynastes dumerilii (assembly GCA_011038615.1). Lineage (NCBI taxonomy): Eukaryota > Metazoa > Chordata > Amphibia > Anura > Limnodynastidae > Limnodynastes > Limnodynastes dumerilii. The sequence continues at coordinate 1,631,063 of WWET01000011.1, forward strand.
CACGGTCTGGATTGGGTCCACTGTAATGGATGTACTGTAATGGATGCCATGAGCTCTAATAACCTCATGAGCACAAATAACCGTAGTTACTAACCACTTGTTATTTGCTTTGCAATGTGTGATCTGATGCAGCAAGCAAATAACATTTTTATCCACAGGTTTTGGAGCATAAATATTTATATACTTCTAAGCACTGCTCCTTTAATGCCAGTAATCTATTAGAACTGCATTAGTAAATGGATTCTTAATGCACGATAATCCAAAAAACATTTTGCTTCGTCTCCTACCACTAAAACGTTAGTGACTTGTTAATGTGTTTCAGTTGTTTTCAAAGGCCTCTCTAGTAAATGAATATACAAATCCAAGTCAAATAACAAATCTTGCACTGTGAAACATGACACAGTATAACATAATTAGGGTAGTGTGGCAAAAGCTAAAGGGCTATTTTTACTAAACCGTGGAAAAATGGAGATGTTGCCCATAGCAAGCAACCAGATACAAGCTTTCACTTTACTATACATACTAGAGAATGTCAGCTAGAATCTGACTGGTTGCTATGGGCAACATCTCTATTTAAAATTTTTCGAAATTCAGTAAATCTATCCTAAAATGTTAGTGGACATAATAAAATAAAATGGCATATCACTTCAAGGAGTCTTTGCTTTTCACAAACACACACACCACACATACACACAACACACACGTAAAGTAAAGTAAAACATATAATTTTCTTAATTATGAATATTCTTTTTTCTTCTCCTCATAAAATTAAAAAAATTCTCTCTCTCTCTCTCTCTCTCTCTCTCTCTCTCTCTCTCTTTCTTTCTTTCTTTAATTTCCTTCAGAATCTGACCCAAAATCAGTAATGGCAATACACAATTATTATTATAGATTGTGTTTATATTCTTCTGGCAAAGCATCTATGGCCCACCCACCAAACAATTGGAGTTATAGAGTATGTTTTTCATTTGCCAGAAAATAAATCATTCCAGTCATTTGGCAGGTCAAAATATTGGACTGCTGTACGTAATAAGCGCTAGATAAATTCAAGTAATGACACCCAACATGACTGAATTTGTTTGATGATACTTATAAGATGGAAGAAAATGGTAAATTCTGCACTGCATTTCCAAAATACCAATTGACTCTTTAATACTATAAAGTACAAAACAAAAACAAAATAAAATATTTGTTATCTCATCCAGTGATGCATTATCTTTCAAGTAAACAATGACCATCTTAAAACTAACATAGCAATAAACAACTGGGCAGACTGTATGGGCTATGTGGCTCTTATCTGCAGTCACTTTTTATGTTTCTATGCTCTTAATCCACTCAATAATACCACTCTGTACCAATGTTTACAACAAACGCTCTGTTTTCACAACTGGCTGATTAAAACATAGTCAACTTTTCCTTGGGACATTATTGGAACCATAGGTTGTTACTAAACAATTGGTAGTAGAGAAAAACTATTCCTCTATGTTGAAATGATTAGTGGTTTTCTAAAAGCTCTAGTGTAAGATAATCTTGAGTTAAAATAATGAAACAACAAACAGGGCAATCGGTGAGCTGTCCTTTCACAATGCAGGAGACTCACTACTGGTCTCCATGACATTAAACCAACTATGGCACTGAAAAGTGGAGAATGGCAGCTGTTGCATTCTGTAAATATAAGTTCCAGAACATTCCAGTTCTCCTTTAAAGGTCTTTTGAAGTTAATATGAAAAACAAAGAAGAGACACCCACTTTGACACTTATTTGTGTTTTAAAACACAAGTTTAAATGGTTCAACGCTGAAGTCAGCTAAATTCCATCCGTCAGAGGGAGGTGTCATGGGAGTTGGACGGTCCATGGTCATTAACTAGAATATTTACTTGCATTTAAATTATCACTCCACTGACTGCAATACATGTAATATGCATTGGAAGAGGCAAGAAGTATACAGAAAACTCTGACTCCATGAACCTGACAGCAATGAAAAGGAAAGTGGTCAGATGACATTGGAAACACTCTGTTCCATGGGAAAATCATGTTTAATGGCTCTCATGACTTACCTCTGGTGTGTTTGCTGTGTGCTTGTTATTGCTATAAAGGATTGTACTTGCACAGAGAAACACTCATTCACAATATTAAGCAGCATAGGCTGGGGTTATTGGTGGGAGCTCCACACCTATACATCTCATGTATGGGATTGTGACTTTATCTCCCAAGTGTCCCCCGGATGTCTCGGAAATGTTGCCAAATATGCGTAAGACTATATATAATATCTTATTTGTGTTTCTACAGAGAGAAAATCAGCAAATAAGATTATCAAAACAAAAGCCCTTACCTTTGGTGGTTTTCTATTGGACAATACATAATCCATGATTCAGCAATAACAAACGATGATTCCATTCCCATTCGACACCCAATGGGAGAAAAAAAAGGAGAAAAAAAGAACCAGTTCAAAATCAATATTGCATGTTAGAACAAAGTAATAAAAGAAAAAACATTTTGCGCCTTAATAGCACCATTTTACAAACAATTTAAAAATAGTCACATAATTATAATATTACTGATATATTTTGTTGCTAAAAGGGGTATGTCCAATTCTTAAGTCAGTTTTAGCAACTATAGACTGTATCCAGACTTACAGCCATATTCCATACATTACACTCCGCATCAGGCTATGTACGGAATTCGAAATCCTTGCTTTCGCATGTAGGAGTACATGGCACTGCCACTGCACTCTTATGTGCAAAAGAAATTTCAGTGCCCAGGACCCTACCTTAAGTACTCCACATGCATGTCTGTACATGTGGAATACAGGATAGTATGTAAGGGTTTACCATGTCCTTACAGTACGAATATTATTATTATTATTATTATTATTATTATTATTAATAATAATCCCGCTTATTTATATAGCACCACAAATTGTCTGCAGCACTTTACAGAGAACATTACGCATTCACATCAGTCCCTGTCCTTATTGGAGCTACATACTAAGGTCCCTAATGAATACACATTAGGGTTAATTTAGTCAGCAGTCAATTAATCTACCAGTATGTTTTTAGAGTGTGAGAGGAAACTGGAGCACCCAGAGGAAACCCACACAGACATGGGGAGAACATACAAACTCCACACAGATATATATACGACCCAAACATATGTATATACGACCCATATAAAACATATATATGACCCAACATTGGGACTCTCATTGTTAGAGTTAGGACCACCATATGCAGATAGGCCTTGACGGTGGTTGGTGGCTTATCATATATTTGCGCAAATATGTGTAATGGACGTTTCTGTGTTTTATTTTACAGATACAATGGTATAGCCTGTTACTGGTTTATGGCAGTGTTGCTAAGGCATTTTCTTTCCTTTGTTTCTATGGCTAGCAGATTACCTCGGCCTTTCATGTACTTGTTTGAATTTACCTATAAATTGATTGAGCAACTTCCATTTTGAGCCAGATTTACTAAGCTGTGGTTTTGGAAAAGTGGAGATGTTGCTCATAGCAACCAATCAGATTGTAGCTAACATTCTCTAGTATGTAATAGGAAAGTGGGAGCTAGAATCGGATTGGTTTCTATGGGAAACATTTCCCCTTCTCCAAACCCGCAGTTTAGTAAACCTAGCCCTTTGTGTGTCCACACAGATGAGGCCTAGTATGGGATTAGCATAACTATCCAGCCCACCATTACAGCTTCTAATAAAAGTGGTGCAAATTTTCATATTTTAACAGATCTAACAGATATTTTACACATAGAATATTTTACCTTTAAAAATATTCCTCTTTAAATCCAGAGTGTACAATCCCAGATTATCTCTATATTAAAAAAATATTTTATAGCAATAAAATGTGTTTTATTTCTATTATACCAAACGCAAAAATCAATGAAATATCCAGAGTAGAAGAGAGAGTTACTAGGCACATTTTCCTACCATCGCTTTTACAAACCCCACAGATGGGACCTCTGCCAGTTTATCTCCATAGCTGTGTAAGGTCAACCTTCTAGTCATATTACAAAATATTTCCAGTGCTTGCTTTTGCATTATGAACATGGAAAACATGATTTTAAGTAGCAATAAAGGCCAGGAAAGTGGTATGATAGGAGCTTATCATTAGGCGGGCCATGTTTTCAATTTTATTCTTCTTGTATTAGTAATACTAAAAACAGCAGTGATGTTACCGTGATGGTGAGGATGGACATTCCTTAGTCATACAGTATATCCAGAGATAATAGACCTGATTCACAGTTAAGAAGCTGCTGCTGTTTGCATTAGTATATTTATGAATAAACTGTGCATGTGTAGTACCCCTATTTGCTCAATTTACTATGAATTTAAGAACAGAGATCCATTAAAAGCGATTTACAAAGCCTTTAGCAATGAGATAAGATAAGAAGGGGCGTGCCAGGCCAAGTTAAGAAGGTGGGTGTGTGGGGGGCATTTAAATGCGCTAGACAGGACGCGGTTTGCCAAGTACATGCGTACTTTAGCAACTTAAGAAGAAACATATGCACAGGAAGGTAAGGCTGTCTTTGGCCTTCTTTAGTCCGTTAAGAACAACAAAAATAAGGGTGTGTCAAGAGAGTTGCCATGCGTATAATTGCGAATCCATTCGTTGTTATCTTCTTAACTGTGAATACGGCCAATGGGGTAGTTCCAAAACTGCGTACACTAGTTTTTTACGCTAGCCGCTAGCGTAACTTCTGTCACGTAACTTCAGTGTAACTACGTATGAAGGAGTGTGCTTAGCAGCGTAAGTACGTGCAGCCATTAAGCCTGAGAGGAGTTACGCTTGGAAAAGTTAAGGTAGGGTTTGAAAAGCGTAACGCGGCTAAACTACGTCCATCCGTGGGGAGTGCCAAGGGGATTGCATAGTAATTACGCTAGCGTAATTGCGTTGCGTAAGTAAACATAATATAAACGTTGTTCTGGATTCGGCCCAAAGTTCTTTGCAGTAAACAAGCATTTTTTACTTTACCAAATAAATGTTTTTATAAATAGCTAAAATGATGAGGGTGTTTACCCAAGCACTGATTGCACTCTTGTAATTAGCAAATGACTATTTAATTGTTAACACACCTCATTAACATATAATGAAGCAAACCTCATGCAAAATGAATGCAAATGTGGCCCTATTCATATTCTTATGCATCTTTTTTATGAAGCATTATATAGTAAGGAGTTCAGCCTCTGAACGTCATAGAACTGTGTCCGTGATATTTTTTTTGTGATAGGAGATGGACTTTGCTGATTACATCTGTGAGCAATCGAGGTAAACTGTGCCTATGACTTCTGCCCCTAACAGGGTAAGTATTTACATATTATTCTTCAGGGAAACCTATCCCCATTAGAAGTGACCTGGCCCTTGTGTATATGTGGCTCCTTTATGTTAATTTTTATATTGATGGATGGAGGGCTCTTGTTAAGATTCTTTTATGAATGATTCCTTTATGGTATTTTAGATTTTATTACTTGACTTAGTTGTGTATAGTGTTGGGACTGGAGGCAATAAAAGTTATTTATATTTGTATTGGTGGCAAGCATACGGTTGACTGTTTTAAGATAGAGGCAGTCTTAATATTTCCTGCATTTTATGAAGCATGCCCAATCTCTGTGTTGTAATTATACTTATTAGTTACACAAGTGATCTCTCTATCTAGCTATCTTAGTGTTGGACTGACACAGAGCCCCTACAGTTGACAGTTGTGCGTCCAAAGTACATTTGTCCAAGAATATTGTCTATTTACTTTTTCAGAACATGTACAGTACAATTAATTTACTACATCGTCAGATGTAACGCAAAGCCCCTGAATTCTAGCCAAGTCTGTCATAAATGGGTGGTGGTGCTCATTTATCACATTTAAGGCCTGATTCAATTAAACGCAAAAACATTTTCCGTGCGTTTTTCCACGTATTTTGCTCATTTGCATATGAATTTTCGCGTAATTTTTTGGTCCCAATTCAATTTAGTTTTTTTCAGCGTTATTTTTTGGTCTAGCACGCAAATTTTTTTTCCCTATTAAAATGCATTGCAAGCGCGAATTTTTGCGATTCCTTTTTTGCGCACCTCATCAAGGTGCGTATTATGAAATGTAGAGTGAAATTTATGAAAACTGTACAGCTCCTCTATATGATACTCCACATAAATATGAGTATCATATATAGATATATCATCTACCACATGATACCACACATCTATATGATACTCCACATAAATCTATGCAGCCTGCAACTCAAGCACACAGCAGATGGAAAAGAGAAAATGTGATTTTAATGGTTACATAATGCCACATTCTTGTTAAATAGCTGTTGGCTAAAAAATAAATAAAAAGTACGAGAGAACATAAAAGTGAAAAATGATGCTGGCAGAAGTTTTAAAAAAAAAAACAACAAACAGAAAAAGTTATTTTATATTATTCTCTTCTACAATTATACGTAATTACTGAGTTGCTGCAGTATAATTTTTGACATTCAAGTGCAGAAGGTCCTAAATAGATTATTACAGACATATGACGGCAGGGCTGCATATTGGAAGTGATTGTGCAGACATTTGTGCTGCATGGGTAAAGATACAGAAATACACGCGCGTATTTTATAACGGGAGGTAAGCACAAAAATGAGCGCTAACAAATACGCTCATGGTCCATTTAACGCGCGTTGGAGGCGGGGGGACATTTCTAATTGAATAGCAGTTACTTTTTCGCGCGAACAGTGCGTATTTTATTTATTTATTTTTAAATTCGAGTTTAATTGAATCAGGCCCTTAGGCTCTATAAACTAAATAAATAAACTGCACTATATTATGCTTAAATTGCTCGCACTTTTTTTTAATACAAACTGAATATGCATTGGATTGAAGGTATAAAATCCAAATGCTGACATTTTGTGTTTCCTTCCCTAATGATAAGCTCCTTTTTTATTTAGGTCTACATTGCGGGAATCTGGCCTTGTATCGTCATATCTGTAAATACAAAACCAATGTGAACACTTGTAGGAAAGAATATAAAACAGAGTGCTCCAACAGGCAGCATACACACAAGTCAATGTATTGCAAAGAAGAGAAGATTAAATGAATGGGACATTGTACGAATGTCTAATCGCATTGGGTGTGCACCAAGCCCAATGCAATGCTTAGGTAAGGTACAATATCAGATGCCATCATACTTGTACACATGGTCCAATGGGCAAACCCAACAGGTCAATGAACTGTGTATATGTTGCTTAAGGTTAAACATACTTGTGCTGGGTTTGCAGAACCCAACACACATCATTTTAGTTAATAAATATACCCAACATGACGGATTTTGTCTTTAATAAAAATGTTGTTTAAGTTTTAATTAACACATTTAAACCTAATTATTCATTTAACACAACAACACTAATAGCCCTAAATAACCAGTTCTTTTCTATTTGTGACTTGATAAAAGCATCTCACGGGGGTCCTTTATATCTTTGTCTAGAGTACCTGTTACTGCTGTGTTAAATCTCATTTATGTGTCAACTGCCCTTAAGAAGCAACTTAGTTAAAACACCACTGCAGGGAATACAAGTATCCTTTACTTTAATGCTACACATTCCCAAAGCTACTCGTATATACTAAAATCAAAGAAAAATAGGGGTAGGGAACAGTCAGCGCTACCACTGCAGCTACTCAGCAAACCAAAGAGGGATCTACAACTCCCTCCAAATACAATAGGACAGAGAAAATGGTAATGGGATACTGAACAGCGCTGTGGTGGAGAGCTATACAAATCTAATCCTAATAAAAATAGTATAACACATACAAAACGGACCAGGACTGAGTGTGATGTATACAGCAGTCAGAATATGCAATCAAATAAAAAATGATAAGCAGTAGGTGGGGATTGTCATTCAGACTCTCTCCCTGTGACCAAGTTCCAAATAAAGTTCAAAACAACAGCATAAAAGTCCAGAGCATAGGAGTGATGAATAGACCAGCCCCTCACTTATTTTCAGATGATATAAGCACAGCGTTCTTGAGTGGTACCTCAGAGAAACAATAGCGTATAAAGCATGGGTTAGTAAATATAAAACAACACATTTATTATATACCAGGTAAAAGCATGAACGGCATAATAAAAAGATGAATAAACAAATCGGTCAGAGACCGCAGTAAAAGAAAAAAGAAAAAGGTAATCCCAGCAGCATGTGCCGTACTTCCCTCAGCGTCTGTAGCAGCAAGCCCGGGAAGCTGTGGTGATGACGTCAGCAAACGCAGAGGACAACGTACATGTGCAGGGGTTTCCAAGAGACCAGCGACGCGTTTCGGAACCAGTCCGGGTCCCTTTCTCAAGCTGTAAGTATGGAAGAAGGTGAGGGGCTGTCTTTTATAAGGTGTGAGTCACGGAGGTGGTTTCTGAAGTCCAGAAGGCGGACTTCACTTTTACTGCGGTCTCTGACCGATTTGTTTATTCATCTTTTTATTATGCCGTTCATGCTTTTACCTGGTATATAATAAATGTGTTGTTTTATATTTACTAACCCATGCTTTATACGCTATTGTTTCTCTGAGGTACCACTCAAGAACGCTGTGCTTATATCATCTGAAAATAAGTGAGGGGCTGGTCTATTCATCACTCCTATGCTCTGGACTTTTATGCTGTTGTTTTGAACTTTAGATGGACTTTATTTGGAACTTGGTCACAGGGAGAGAGTCTGAATGACAATCCCCACCTACTGCTTATCATTTTTTATTTGATTGCATATTCTGACTACTCGTATATACTGCCTGTGCAGTTTGGTCTAAAGTTATAGCCGTCATAAGTCATGAAATGTCTGGTTTGCTCTTCTGACCCTGGCACTACCGTGTAAGGAGTGGTACAAGTAATTTTGTAACAATTTTAACCATTAGTTTTATTTGAGCCATTAATCTTTTAGCCATTTTGTGGCATTTTTTCCCTGCTGAAATCATAACATAGTAACTAGGGACTGACCCTGTATTACGCTAGAGTTCCATCAAGTGACCCCCTACCATAACATTTCTGATCCGTCCTCACTTAAAATGGGGACAGATCAGAAGTCTGGATAGGGTAGCACGTGT
>WWET01000011.1:1645490-1659968 GCA_011038615.1 Limnodynastes dumerilii
TCATATGTCTGTAATAATCTATTTAGGACCTTCTGCACTTCAATGTCAAAAATTAGACTGCAGCAACTCAGTAATAACGTATTATTGTAGAAGAGAATAATAGAAAATAACTTTTTCTGATTGTTTTTTAAAAAACTTCTGCCAGTGTAATATTTCACTTTTCAATGTTCTCTTCTACTTTTTAGTAATTTTTTAACCTACAGCTATTTATTTGAGTTGCAGGCTGCATAGATTTATGTGGATTATCACATTTCTTTTGCCACTGTGCTGGGAGGTGATCAGGAGCATAGAGGAGCTGTACTCTTGAATCTTTTCATGAATTTCACCCTCACATATTATAATATGCACCTTGATGAGGTGCGCAAAAAATGATGTAAAATAACGCACGAATTTTAACGTGTGTAACGCAATTGAATTGCAAAAATTCGCTCTTGCAATGCATTTAAATAGGGATAAAAAATAAGCGCGATAGACCAAAAAAATACACGAAAAAAAAACGGAATTGAATTGGGACCGAAAAATCCGCGTGAAAAAAAATATGCAAATTAGCAAAATATGTAAAAAAGAAACGCGGAAAAAATTCACTTCGCGCTTAATTGAATCAGGCCCTAAGTGGCTGAAATACGAATTGTCTGTTTAAATACAGTATGTAATTAATAGGCAACTTTGGAATGACTTTTATTTGGCACAACTATGTATATTGGACGAGTCAACATTAGGGGTTTTTAAGTCAATTGTTAATCCTAAGTAAATCACATGAAAAACGTGAATCTACTGTAAATGTAGATTAAGAATAAAGATCAGATTTATTGATTCCTATATTCCAGACGTGTGTGGAGAGTGCACATTCTCCTCGCATGTATAACTCTTTCTCATGCAGAAGTCTTTCTTCTGTGTCCACATGCAGAAGGGCCACGTAAGGAATGCAGGATCATTCATAAGGGCTTGGGAAATCCCTTACAGTACTATTTATATTCCTACACTCACCCACCCACTATCAAGTATGCATGGTGAGTGAATCCGCCCCGCTGTCAGAGACATACATACACAATGGAATGCAGCCTTGATCAGATGCGTTCCGATGTGCACAACCTGGTAGTGCGCATGTGCAGTGTGAACGCACAGCCAACTTACACACACCACATACGTAAATCAGCTGGCATTATCAATTCTGGATCCAGCCCTATATGTGGTTTTACCAGGTTTTCCTCATACCCATATAAAGTAGTGCTCACACTGTACAGATCTCAATACGCACTGACCCATGATACACTGTAGTGTTCACACTGTACAGATCTCAATACGCACTGACCCATGATACACTGTAGTGCTCACACTGTACAGATCTCAATACGCACTGAGGTGACACAACATAAAACTAAGGCATGTTCAAAATATGCAACTGGGCAGTTGTCCATGAGGAGAAAACACATTCCAAAGTGAACAATAGGTCAAGTTTCTCAAATATTCCACACAATCATTTCCATGAATATCATAACTTTCCTGTGCAACAGCTTGGGACATATTCTCTGAAGAACAAATCCCAAATCTTTACTAATGTGCTAACAACTATACATTCCCTGAGGAGAGCAGATAGGCTGGCTAAAATAAAGCACCCCTGCCTGGCTGTGGTAAACATACATCTATAAATAGTCATCAGTAGATGATAACTGCACAGCCAGTACATACAATTTCCATCTCATGCTAGACAGAATCTACATGATGCCCATTTGGTTCAGTACTTTCTAAACTTAATATGAAGACCACAGACATTGCCTGCTGACCCTCCATTCACCTGCTGCCTAAATCATTTTCATGCCATATACAATACAAAGGATCTCTGCTAATTGAATTATGTAAATTCCTTCAAAGCCGAACTTTACTAAGAAGAATCCTTTCAGAAGAAATGTAAGAAGTAACTTAGAAAACCCTATTGTTTGTTTATGACAACTATGGGCTTGGCACCGTATTCAGAGATCTGTTTTTTAAAAGTACTTTCATTATACGCACACTGCAGCAAGCCCACACCCACCAACACCCATAACACTCCCTCTCACAGCTGTGCAATCGTAGACTTACACCTCCATAGACCACCTCTAACTTTACATGTACTTACGTGCGTATATGTATTCCGTACCTGCGATTCTATCTAACCGTGCCCTCAAAGGCTCATTTAAATGCCTCCCAGCACCCTCTTTCACGTAACATTTTCAGTACGTATTTCAACCCCGCCCATCCAAACGTATGTCCCCAAGTGCGATTCCGTGCCTAAAGCCCTTACGTGTGTATATTCTACACAACTAGCGTAAAAAAAAAGTTACTACACACGCGCAGTTAAAACGTATCTAAAAATACGCACGGATCTGTGAATACGGTCCTTGATCCCTATTTAATAGCCCCCATTTCAGAGGCTACCTACAGAATTTGCTAACGTATGGAATTTGTGATCCAAAAGACTGCACTCATATGTGCAGATGGTGCATCCATGCCCTGGACTTTACCTTACTTACTGTACGATTTATATGCCTAATCACACCCACCATCTGCATCTCGTCCACACCTATGCAATTAACAACGATTCCAGACCATTTGGTCCAATACCGTAAGAGTCTGTACACTTCTACAATCATAATTCCCAATCAGTATCACAGAGGATACAATATCAGACAAATGTTTGCAATGTGTACGCCCCTTGTTTTTATGTAATATATAGCCTCAGTAGTTTTAACATGATAAAAATAAATGTTTTTTGAGCTGAATCCCTTTAAATGTATATGGTCATTTTTAGACAAAACTCTAACTGGTTAATGTGATAAATAGTAGGTAGTCGAGTATGTTTTTGTGCTGGTAGACAGACAGAAACATGTCTTTTTCATTTCCATAGAGGTCCACCTTCAAAACAAACGGATGGGCTATCTCAAACAGCCATTATCAGTAAAAAGCAATTGTTTCCTTAATGGCATGAATGGGCTCTGGCACAGAAAAGCCTATTGCAAGTTTAGAACAAAGCATGAAAGCATGTGGAAAAATGGCTTGTTCCCATGAAGTCTGACACATCGGTTGCTCAATCCCATGGAAGAGATAGAACTTTATTTCTATTCTCGTATCATCTAATAATAACAGTCTAGTTACAATCATTCCTTCTAATTCAATGTTACAATGTTATTTGCTGCATGTGGCAATATACAACTACTTTGTTGTTTGGTGGTAAATATTATATACCAATCTAATGACTTTTATTCCTGTCATTTACGGCAACAAGTGTTTTGTTTTGTTTTTTCCTATGGGCAGCACAATTGTTTGCATGTAATAATAAAATGTGGCAACAATAATACTGACTGACAGTGTAAGCAAAGGGTAATGTGTAGCCAATGACTCAAAACTTCTGGTAGTTATTGAACATATGGCTAGATGGACACAGTGGAGCCAATCCAGAGATGGACGGGCCCCAGTTTACATTGCATATCTCAGCGTGATTTTTCGCTGTGTGTGCTCAGAAACAATGCGCACATAATTGCACACCCAATGCAACTTGAGCTGTGGCCTGCGTACTGAAGGCCATGTCGTGGGAGGGAAGAGGAGGAGGAATGTAGTCAAGCAAGTGCACCCAATCCAGCTATGAACACATAGAAACATAGGTCTTTTAGACCACATATACGCAATCTACGTATCGAAACGATACGCAGATTACGTACAATAGCTACTACACATGCGCAGTAGCTACTGTTTATTGAACTACGTCCTTCTATGGAGGACGGACATAGTTCTGGATCCGGCCCATAGTGTGGAAATAAGCACCATGTATATCAAAACATTTGCACCTGCAATGCAAGTCTTGGGAGCTGACACTCCACCACCTATCTCTGACCCATGTATTAGAAATTCAGACTTCAAACATAATACTAAAGAAACAGATCATAAAACAATACCAAGTCCATTTATACTTACATGTGTGTGACCCTATGGTCTGTGCATGCGAGGGTAACACACTCCCCTTACACATACATGCTCTAACCCCTTCCTTAACTTTTCCGCACCCACCCCATGTAAAATGGCATTGAATATAAGACAAGGCAAGACATGCATAGCCAAGCCCTTAATGTACGATCTTCATAGATCCTCCCGCCATCGGAGGCCGTTACTGCACAGGATGCAGCATCGTTCATGCTGCATTCCACGTGTAACTGACCTCCGGCACATGCATATGGAGGCCAGGAAAGGCTACTCACACATTGACCATGCATGCATAGCGTTTTTAAATGTGGATCCAGCCTAGTGTTTGGAAATCGCTGCTAAAAACGTATCCTGTTGTCAATTACTTCATATATACAGTAATAAAAAAATATTTTTGCCATAATTGTCTTTTCAATAAAACATTTTTTATTGTTTTACTGCATTTACATTGAGATTGAAGTGGCTCAAATACAGTGTAATACCCTAGCATTGCTTTGTGCCCATATGCTATGGGGTAGATCTGGAACTAAGTTGTTTTTATGTTCGTTGGTGTAGCGTAGTTACGCTATCGTAAGTACTATGCACTCCCTTAGACACTCCCCTCGCTCGTACGTACTTTACTCTATTTACGTTTGCCAAACCTTGCCTTCACTTTTCAAAGCGTAAGGCGTTGTCGTATGTAACGGCCCACACTGTACGATTTAAATGCCTCCCTCCGCCTACACAGCGTATTTCTGGGTATCGTATGGAAGACATGGCCTTTCGTTCGTATTTATGCTGAAGTTATGTACAATCAGTTCCGTTGCGTGATATCTGCTGCGCACATGCCAAGTACATACAAATTGCTGATTTTACATCAGTAGCTAGCGTAAAAACGCTAGCCTGCGTAGCTCAGGATCTGGCTCTATGTGCCGTACTTGATGCCATCCAGAGGTACTGTTATGTGGATTGCACGCAGCACGTCCCTATGTACGGCACACGCGCACCATTCATATTTACATATATTTCCCATTACATTTACTTAAAGAAAAATAATAATACAAATTCCAGAAAGAAAGGCACCATTATAATGAAATCTACATAGGTAGCAGGACTATACTGTTACATTTGAATTTACTATTTTACATTATTTTCTTAGACAACTTTAAATGGCATATAAACTATGGACAATAGGCCTGATCCAGAACAACGCTTGTGAGCGAATTTACGCGTGGCGGAGACGTAAAATCGCCTATTTGTAAGTAGTGCGCATGCGCACCATAGAAAATACGCTCAGTAGCGTAGCGTAATTGTGAACGTATGGGCCATTCACGTATGTGTCACGTAAATACTTACGTGTGGGTGTGCCAATTTTACGTGAGTCCAAAATACGCCTGAAATACGTTAAGAAGGCAGGGGTTTGTATTTAAAGTGTACAGTATGGGCGTGCTTAGCTGCGTAAATTCGTGTTGCCCATACGTACGTGTGGGGATCACTGCGGTTACGTTGGCAAAAGTTAAGGTAGGGTTTGGAAAGTGTATCTTGACAAAATACGTACGTTCAAGGGGCGTGCCTAGGGGAGTGTATAGAAGGTATGCACAAGAAACTACGCTACGCGAATAAACGTACGGCAAACGTAGGTCTGGATCTACCCCAATGTCAGAAGTGGACAAACTACAAAATGTTGGAGTTCTCCCTTTGGCAGACTTGTAATATGGTAAATTATAAATAACGTCACATTGCAATGCTTAGCCTAGCAACAGAGAAAATCCACACAGTCCCTCCAAACCATATAGCACTCAGGATAGAAAGAAGAAGTCACAGATGTAGACAAATGACACCAGCGTGTGGAATGTTCACAAATACATTATTCACGTGTAATTACTAATTTAGAAGCCGGTTACTAATTAAAAATAGCATTACAAAGAAAAACATGTTGTATGAGCTTTGGGACTATTGACAATTGGCACAACCATCGAGACAAACAAACGTGAATAAATGAATTTCCTTTAGCCAATCAGGTCATCTTGTGTTTGTTATCTACTCACTACTTATCCCATTTACAGTAAAGATCAATCATTTTTGGCTTAGTCATGTGTCTAAATCTAAAAATACCCAATATATTTTTGTACATGGAAAGCACAAAAACGTAAGCATGGTTTCCCATGATGGATCCCATCCAGACTTACTACATGGGTGCATTTTCCGATAGCTAAGATAAAAAAATGGCTGCGTATCGTCGTGATAAAAATTCCATCGATGGGATGAGAAGCAGAGGTGCTTTCACTATGTGGGAGGAGGAAGGATTTAGGGAGCCTGATTTAATTGAATGCGAAGCCTTCGTTATTTTGGTTGCGATGCTAAGTGCACTTATAACTGGCTTTTGCGGTAGCCAAAATTCGCTGATTTTAATATGGGGTGCATATAAAAATCTGAGGGCCCGATTCAATTAGCTAAAAATCGTTCGGCGGCGTATTTTTAACGCACTTTTTTTACAAATTACAGGTGATATTTTTTTTTTCTTATTCAATTATTTTTTTGCGTTAAAAATACGCCTTTTTTACTGATAGCGTTAATAAAAAATCTGCCCCTATGAGAGGTGCGAATTTTTAACGCTGCCCTATCTTGTGCCCCAACAGGGCATGGGACCGCTGCACAGGTGCCTAGGTCACGTTGACGGTACTTGTGAAAAGGATATAATTTGCTTAATTGACTGTAGTTTTCAAGAAGCAGTAGAGCACAATACAAACCATTTCATATCAATACAAGGGGTATTTTTAATTGCCTCTTGCCTGTGTCTCATGATGTTTCCCTCTCTTTTGGAAAAAGTTTTCCTCCCTCCCAAATTCTTAGGGTGTATTTTGTTTGGCATATATAGGGCCCGATTCAATTAGCTAAAAACCGTTGGCTGCGTATTTTTAACGCTATTTTTTTGTAAAATTACGGCCGATAATTTTTTTTGCAATTCAATATGAGAGGTGCGGATTTTTAACGCCACCCTATGTTGTGCCCCAACAGGGCATGCTGATGCTTGTAGAACTACAAGCATCAGCATGCCCATGGATGCCAGGGCATACGGCACCATGCCCTGCCATCCAGGGACCGCTGAGCAGCTGCTAGGGGAAAAATCTCTCTGTTAACGCTGCAAATCACTTCCTGCTAGCAGGAAGTGCCGGGCGCTACTGAGGATATTACCCAGTGCCTGCAGTATCGTGAGAACATGATTTCAGGCACTGGGTAATAGTCTCTCACTAGCGCCGGTCACTGCTAGCAGGAGGTGATTTGCGGCGTTAACAGCGAGATTTTTTTTTTTCTCTGGTTATTTTTTTACCGCTGGCTGCTGTTTTAGCGCAGCAGTAAAAAAAATAATTGAATATGCGAATTTTTAACGTTCAATTGCCGGCGAAGGCGTTGTATTTTTTCTGACGCAATCTTTTTTAAAATTTCGCCGGCAATTGAATCGGGCGCTCAGATATTAATATGCGCAATTAGCGTCGCTACCAAAATAACGCTGGCTTTGCGTTCAATTAAATCGTGCCCAAAGAGTGATGCACTATCCTGACTTCTGAGACACCCACATTTTAAGGTCAGTACACTTTGGGTTGGAGGACTAGGCTGCATCGTATGTTTAGTCCAGTTGGATGTTCTTCATTTAGAACAGCAGGTTTTTTGAGGAGTACCAGTTACCAATTATATCAAGGGCCAGATTTACTAAGTGACGGGTTTGGAAAAGTGGAGATGTTGCCCATAGCAACCAATCAGATTTTAGCTGACATTCTCTAGTATGTAAAAAGAAAGTGAGAGCTGGAATCTTTGCTATAGCGACATCTCCATTTTTCCAAACCCGCAGCTTAGTAAATCTGGCCCCAAGTATCATTTTGTATATCATGCATATATCATAAACTAGATTTTATCATTTTTCCATATTTTAGCAATAATTTAGAGGGACATTTTCTACACGTTCTGTGTTCTACCTGGTGACACGTGGTCACAACACAAGTACCGCTGCTGCCTTCTTCCAACCCTGCCCAGTAACCGGAGTACTGCCAGACAGTGGCCTGCAAACCACCAGTGGTACTTGTACTACCTAGAAGATAGATTAATAAAGCAAGATTCTTACCATATACACAGCACATAACAAACAATAACACAAGGACACATTGAACACAATAAACCCCCGAGGCCACTTTAAGATTTTTTTTCCAGGGCCACTTTCATTTCCCAATCCGCCCCTGCGCTGCTGCCTTCTTCCAACCCTGCCCAGTAACCGGAGTACTGCCAGACAGTGGTCTGCAAACCACCAGTGGTACAAGTACTATCTAGAAGATAGATTAATAAAACAAGATTCTTACCATATACACAGCACATAACAAACAATAACACAAGGACACATTGAACACAATAAAATCACCCTTCCCATAGCACGCAGTATAATTGCCCTAATGAGCTTTGAATGATTTCACTTAGCTAAAGCAAGCTATGACCTGCTGATGTTACACTGCAAATTTAAAGATGTTTAGAGAGCTTCATGTGAGTCAAGCTGCACGAGTTATGCTCCTCAATAATGTAACACAACAACAAAGGAAGAGTCTGCCAATGAGCAAGTTGTGTCAAGAAAATGAGAATGTTGCTGAGTCAAGTAGAAACCAATGGGGGCAGTGATTTTAAGCTGCCACAAAGCACAGTGAAACTATAAACACCTGTAGGTAAAAGGCTTTTCCCTCAATGCAAATGCATACAAATAATATAGAAATAGAAGAGAAACGCATCTATTCAGTAAGAATGGTTTCTAGCAACGTGCCCATTAACAGAAGGCAAATTCAACTCATCTACACCTGCTCTGCCAAGCACACTTCTGTATTCCACGGATTCTCAACCAGTGGTACTCAGACCACTATCTGGTGGTACTCGGGATGAATGGGCAAAGTTGTAAGGAGTTAGCAGTCATACTCTTCATGTATTATAACCAGGTGTGATACCACATGGCAGAGGGAATATTTAATAAAATATATTGTAGAAAAATCTAAATCATTGCTAAAGTGTGTGTGTCTGTGTGTCTGTGTGTGTGTGTCTGTGTGTGTGTGTGTCTGTGTCTGTGTGTCTGTGTGTGTGTGTCTGTGTGTGTGTGTGTCTGTGTGTGTGTGTGTGTTAGGAAGTATTTGACCTGATTGCATAAAGGGTAACCAGCACTCACCCAAAAAAGGTTGAGGACCTCTGTACTATACGATATTGTAACAAGATTTTAGTCATGATTTAAAGTGCCAATTAAGTAAACAAGACAACCATACAGGCAAAAAAGATGGATACCGCACTTACTCAAATGAATTGGTACATATAAGGGTACCGTATTTCCCCATGTAGAAGACGCACCCCTGTATAAGACGCACCTTAATTTTGGGGTCCCAATATTAAAAGTGCATCTTGTACATGGGGAAAAGCTCCCTCCCCTCTTTCAGGCTTTCTTACCTTTCAAATCATCCAGCGAGCGGGACTGCGGCCACAATATGACGTCCTACGGTGGTTGAGACTGGGAAATGAAGTCTCGCGGTCACCGCAGGACTTCATATTCTGACCGCAGTCCCCCTCGCTGGATGATCTGAAAGGTAAGAAAACTCTAAAGGGGAGGGAGCTGCAGCCTAGACCTTATTTTAACATCCAGCCGCAGTCTGACTCTAGCCACAGTCTGACTCCAGACTGCGGCTGGATGTTAAAATGGTAACCCCCCCTGTATAAGATGCACCCTGTTTCTGGACACCAGATTTTTCTAAAAAAGGTGTGTCTTATACATGGGGAAATACGGTACTTTACTGAAAAGACCTAAGGGTGCTACCTAAAGGATCAACCCACAACAAAGATTCAAGCAAAAACAGGAAAATGAGACTCAATAATATTGAATATCAAAGGGAATGTGCTCCTCCAGGTTGTTAGTGGCGCACACCTTAATCACAAAGACAGAGTCAAATGCAGGAGGGGCATTCAAATTAAATCTTTAATGAGACCATTTAAAAATTTGGTTTATGCGTGCTAGTAAATAAAATAAACCACAAAAGTTAATGCAATAGCGCACACAAAAAAGGGAAGAAAAAGGTGACATAAAAACATGAGTATAGTCCAATGCAGAGGGAAAAATAGAATCAGATTATGATGAAATCACAAAAAGTCAACATACTATGGCAAACACTGTATACTGAGAGGCTGGAGACTGTCTAGAGATGCAGGTAAGCTATCCCTAATAGTAGGAGCACCTAGCAGCCTCACGGCCACACTTCACCCTTCCGGGCAGTATGCTAAACTCTACTCTGATCTAAAAATGAAACAAAAAAAAGCCTCCCAGGAGCCGCCAAATAAATATCCACACCCGTCTTATGTCTGATCATCTTTGAAAACGTACGCCAGGTCGCTCGGGTCCGTCCGATGCTCACCGGAGCTCCCGTCCTCATCTCACACCGTTTCCACATGGGACCGTTGTAATGTATACTCCGTGCCAGAGGCTTTTTTGTTTAAGTTTAGATCAGAGTAGGGTTTAGCATACTGCCCGGAAGGGCGAAGTGTGGCCGTGAGACTGCTAGGTGCTCCTACTATTAGGAGCCCACAGTCAGTAATAGCTATATCACTGTCTTGGGCCCGTTACCAGAGCCTTCAGAAGCCAAATCCAGGACCGTTCACTGCAGAGGGAGACAATGGAAGTGCCCCCTCCGGGGTAGCGCCAGGAGCTCAGCGCTTCCATTGCCTCCAGTACATCCGCCACTGGTGCCTCAGACAATTCTGTAACATTGTTGCATTGCACACACTGGTAATTGGCACAATAATTGTCAGAAAACATTCCAGCATTTACCCCATTTAAGACTAACATTCATAGTGCAGACTGTAAATTACAAAGGAAGTAATATCACTAAGGCTTTGGGTGTAATGAGTGTGTTTCTCCTCATATTGGTAAATGGTTTATTTTATATGCATGTGTGGTACCGTGTCTGAATGCCTGTTACTACTGCTTCTGCCGCTTTAACATCACAGCCTGGCAATATCCTGTGTCTGTGAACCTGGGATGTAACCGTGACAACAGATCATCCTAGGTTACGATGACCCTGATCACACTGCAGGGTTGCGGGGCCCGAGTCTGGCCTGGCAGTAGTGTGAGTTATCGGGTTGGACCCAGGAATAACCCTTCTTTTCACCAGTATCCAATTCCCAAGTCATTAGACCTGAAGTAGTGGGACTCTTTCACACTGAGCCTGGACCCGGGTTGTTGCAACTTGCCCAGGCAATAACCTGGGTTCTTGGTGCAATGTGAAAGGGTATTACTAACACTAAGCACTTCTAACATAGCTGTACAAGTACACCAGCTTTATATAAATATACCAGTGAAGCAGCAGCAATAAAGGTTACAAATAATACTTACTTTTGACTGATTTTATATTTGTAAGCAATATATGTGTGTGTCATAAGTGTAAAGGATGCATAAAATGATGCCATATTAAAATGTGGTTTAATAATTACAAGAGGCTAATTCCTGGAGGTCATTTTGGGATAATTTATTTATTATTTTTAGATGCTACATAAACTGCTTCCACTGTTTCAGAGAGGAGTTTGTGTAGCACGCAATGGATTAAGGCGACAAATTAACCACACACAAAGGGACCCCAGAAACCTCCAGTTTTCAGGGTTCCCACATCTATGAGGACGTATGTCAGTGATTGACATGCAGGCTGGCTGGGAGATAAAGCACGTGACATCCCCCAGCTCCCAGTCAGCCTGCGCACCACAATGAGCCGCCTGAAATCAAGAAAAGGTGTGTGTGCTGCGTGTGTGTGTGTGTTTGTGTGTGTGTGTGTGAGGAAAGCCCATAGCATGGTTGCGGCTCTGTAGAGTTCTTGCAGAACTGCAACAACTCTACTGGCCACCTGCTAAAGTATATTAGTAGTGTGCCACAGCTCTCCTCTGTATACATTGCTGAGTAGTAGACAGTGGTGGGTATAGATAGTAATTCTAGGTTACCCCCACCTCTATTACTCCTGGCAGCAACAAATACAGAGCTGTGGCACAGGACAGTAAAGGCTGCTGCTGTGTAACAATGGTGCTAGTCTGTAAGTCTAAGGAAACATTGAGAAGAGAATTGCAGCCTGAGACGGTTGCGTGAGGTGGTTAGAGTATTCTCTGGTTATTGCACCGTCCCACAATTGTATTCAGGATTGTCAGATAAGCCCCAGATAATTCATAGAATACATTTCTGCTAACCTATTGTTCTTAACCAAACAGATACTATAATTATTTCGTATGCTTTCTGAAAACAAGCATAGACATGATTAAAAAAATCACCATCTAATACCTTAAAAGAGAGGCTTATGGAAACCTGGTGCCACCCTCATCATTACATTTTATACACAATAAACGAAATCCTAAAGGTATACCTATATTCCGGTAACACCGCAGAGATTAACACATCAGAGAACACATCTAAGCTGTTTCATCACTACATAAGAATATTTTTGTTTAGCTTTATATATATAATGAAAGGTAGACATTTATACGATTGTTCCCACTTATATAAATGTAAAATAATAGGCATATGCCATAATTAAATAATTAAGTGGTATTGGTTTTACTAAGCAATTTATAATGCACAAATAATGCCTAGTTTACACAAATTAATGTTACAATACACTGCTGCTCAAATGTGCTATTTTTAGATAAATATTCTGTCAATTATTATCTATATACCGCTATATACTGTTATATAACTGATAACAGTAAACTGATAACAGTAAAGAAAAGTCTGCACTCTTTACAGCATAGCAAAATTCAAAACAACGCTAATACACAGGTCAAATATTTACAAAAAGTCTGTCATGATATGGGGAATCGAAAGTGAGTGCATGTTTGTGAAATGTTGTTATTAGCCCTTTTAAAGGCTATTTATTTTAAGCTCCTTTAGGAAGCTAACTGTACTGTGCCAAATCCAGATCAGCAGATCCAGACCTCTGCAAAATCTGCATTCCCAGTATATATCTGTATATTCTGCATCTAGAGTTCCGTACAGGATATGGACAGCGTGTGTGCTATATACTGCATATCGCTCAGTGAGAGCATTCTAAACGTCCTCCATGCTATTCAGAATTCAGACCCGTCCCCACTTTAAGTAGTCTTAAGGTAGAGGTCTGATATCAAGGCCACCTCCTCACCCTCAAGAAAATCTGGATACAGCAGCATTGGTAAACAGTAAAGCTGGCCATACACTAGAGCGATTATCGGCCCAAACACACAATTATCGTGGACTGAGCCAAATATCGCTGTAATGTATGGTAAAGATTTTTTTTCTAAACAGCGATAAAATGCTCCAAAAACGTTAGGGTCCGATTATCTCATTTTTCGGAATTTCCGATTGATAATCGGACCCTAGCTGCGATTTTTGGAGGTACCTAGTGCTCTGCCTTCTCTCCCTATGTGTAAAATGACTGCTGGACAGAAGAAGAAGAGAGGGCAGAGCGCTGCAGAGCCCCACACACTGACAGGCTGCAGCGCTGTGTCCTGTCTCCCTCTGTCTGGGTATAAGCCCCACACCAGGCTGCAGCGCTGTGTCCTCTCTCTCTCTCTGTCTGGGTACACAGCACTGTATTCCCAGAGGACACCGCGTAGCAGCCTGTCAGTGTGAGTTTTTTTCATTGATTTTTTTTTTTCCTGTGATACTTGTCCAATTATATTATATATATTATATATACTATATTATGTATTATATTAAGCAGTCCCAAAGAGAATTCTACTTTGGGTCAAGGTAACTTTAAGGTCACAATAATTAGTGGCTGCAAAAAACTTGTCCAAACAATTGGAACTTTATCCAAACAATTGGAAGCCTTCAAAGATTAGCACTACAAATGTAAAACACAGAGAAGTTTACATTTTGGGTCCCTAATGGAAGTTGCTTCTTTCTAGTTTATTTATTAACAGGTTATATATTTACAGAGAATATTTCACATTTATATTGGTCCCTGCCCCATTGGAGCTACAAGTCGCCTAACACAGGCAAACACACACACACAAACTAGGGTTAATTTATTCAGCAGCCAATTAACCTACCAGCATGTTTTGGGATTGTGGGAGGAAACCCACGCAGACGTGGGGAGAACATACAAATGCCACACAGATAAGGCCTAGCCCGGGAATCAAACTCATGACCTCAGTCACAAGTTCTACTCACTGAGCCACTGTGCAGAGCAGAATGACAATGGTCTGTGAAGAATAGAAGAGTATGTACAGTGAGGCGATCATTTCATCAGATGCAGGTAAGACGCCTGATGTAAAATTGGACACGTGTGTATGCATGCATTGGGTGTTGTATCTGTGACTTTGGTCAGCTGTAGGATTGTATAAACAGTTGTCAGAGAAATTATAAGAGCTATCGTATCTCATGTATGATTACAAAGCTTTAAGCTGGCCATACACTAGGACGATTATCAGTCCCAGCAGGGGGTGAGCAGATAAACGGGATGATTTCCCGCTAGGGAAATGTCCTGTTAACGGCCCCATCCACCTGCTCTGCTGGGACCGATA
>WWET01000011.1:1665205-1676265 GCA_011038615.1 Limnodynastes dumerilii
AGGATGCAGCGTGGTGTTCTCTCTCCCTCTGTCTGGCTATACAGCTCTGTATGCCCAGACAGAGGGAGAGAGGACACAGTGCTGCAGCCTGTCAGCGTGTGGAGCTCTGAAGTGCTCTGCCCTCTCTAATTTGGAAATCTTGAATGATCTAAAATGGCCACACACTGCACTATTTTGCTAACGATAAACGATAATCATTCAAGAATTCCTAAAGATGAGATAATCGGGCCCTAGCGTTTTAGGAACGTTTTATAGTTATTTAGAAAAAAATCTGCACCACACACTAGAGCGATATTTGACCCAATCCACGATAATTGTGCGTTTGGGCCGATAATCTCTCTAGTGTGTGGTCAGCTTTACTCTGCCATAAGTGGGATTCCCAACCCACACGTTATCATTTAAATGCTTCCTCCCGCCCATCTTTGTGGGCAGAGGGGAAGCACAGACCCTTTTACTTAAACTCCATGTATTAGCTCCATATGATGGAAGTAATTCTAATGTAACACTGGGAGGGCCCTCCAGTCCATAGAGTCCACTTATGCACTTTGCATGCGTAAATGGCTCACATTACTAACTGTGGATCCGGTCCATTGTTATGCTAAATTTCAAGTTAATAATAATAACAATAATGACAAAACAATACCATACTCATTCATTGTAATTAAAATAATATTTTATGGATACCTAATTATCTTTTATCTGGAAATTTCAACTTAAATAGTATACAAAACATAATAAGCAATAAATGAATAACAATGTATCATAAAAAAAAGAGAGTCTATTTAAATCTCCTATAGTTTAGACTTGTGCTGCTTTACACGCCAGTCTGTGGTGACAAACTCAGCTCAGACAGCTGCACTGTTCAACCACTGGAGAACAGGTGCTGACAGATGAGCTACTACATGTGTTAGCTGTTACTGTATAGGAGATTTCCTGACTCCAGCAGACAGTCTCATACTGTAAGCCCTTTCAAAGACTGCAACAATGTAAACATACAGGAAGCAAGATACTAGCACAGATGACAGCAAATTCACAGCATCAGAAACTCCAAATGTGTAAGCATGTGAAGGACTTTACCAATAAATCCTGTATGTCATGGGTGGAGAGGACACTGGTTATGCCATATATCATACTACAATCACATTAAATGTGGGCACTGCAATTCTTCATTTTGCAATAAAAGATCAGAGGGATGAAGACGCTAGTATAATATTTATGGCAGGAACAGGAGGCTGCATTACAGTCAGGTAGAATACTGTTGCAAAATCCAGTGATCTTTTCAAAGTCAGGAAAACATGTTAGTCCAGTCACGCAATAAACAAGCATATTAAAAATTTTATGTAAGCCTAAAAAAAAAACAATATTGTCTTAGCAAAAATGAAAAAACCTCATTAAAAGTCAAAAGTATATTTTTGCTTGTCTGCACACTACATCTAACACACATTTGCGAGACAAAAGCACATTCCACCAATGAAAACACTGAGCCAGCAGGACACTCCAATCAAGATACAGACAAACGTGTTGTCATATAGTCCAGAGTGTTGAGAGAATTGTTTAATAAACACAATGTTGAACAAGAACTGCTACAAGAAACAATTAAATTACATATATATAAAATACAAAACAGGAAAACAAACAAAAGATATACATATATAAACAGGATAATTAATGATTTCCTACACTGTCATTCCTTCTCTGATTGGCAGTGCTGTAGTCACATGACACAGAAGCCAGCAGCTTCTCTGCCTTATATAAGGCTGGAAGATCGTCCTAGCATAACCATAACCTTAGTATGCATACCGCATAGTGGGGAATATACTGTATTATGGTTGACTACTATTGGTCTAATACATACCCAGAATGTCAATAGCTATGTTTCATTACCAGCATAACAATTTTATAAATATGGCAGCATAAAATGCCACTGTTACAAACAACAAGATAAAAGCTATAGTCATTACAGTTTCTACATGACATTTCACAACAGAAAAGTGTATAGGCTTTAATGGAGACTGCAGGTTTTTGCCTAATTAACCATAAAATCAGGTAAATTGAACATTTGAGAGCAAGGCCTGCAAGATTAAAGAGACACCATTTTCAATAGTAACAACGGATAACATCAGAGGGTAGAAAAGAGAGAGTACATTGGTAGCACAATTCCTTAAGTCTGGATAGAGATTTCATGGTTACCGAGATGGTTAGATTTGTACCATTTCAAATGCTGTTATTAGCAAAGAGCAGACTATTGTAAATTGAGGAATTTGCCACTTGTGAACATGATCAACATGGATTCTCCCACAGCATATCGGTCTGCCACAGTGTTGAAGAGCATAAAAGTCTGAAGTCTTGAACCAGCACAAATATCTATTTCTTTACCAAGCAGTTGTACACCATGCTGAACTAATACTGCAATATCAATCTACTATGTACAAACATCATTTCATATGAAGAAGCCAAATATATGACAGGTAAACTGTAAGTAATTAAATGTTTCAATATTAAACCTCTTAGAAAATAAAACATGAAAAACATGAAATAGAAAATTACACAATACTACTGTGAGCTAATTACAACACAAAGTAACATAAAAGAACAGACTTTGGACTAAGCAAAGAAATGGAACACTGATGTGGTGTAACAGCTGCAGAGCAGACAGATTGCTGGTGGTCAGATGTTATTAGAGGGAGACTGTTCTATCCTATGAAAATACTTCAGATGGCCTGTGAAAACTACTATATCCTATGCTGTAACTATTTTTTATAGTTTCATTCCTTTACAGATTAAACATCTGCATTTGTATTGATGGTGTTTATGGAATTTTTCACAAAGTCCTTAAATTTGGGCGGGAAGATACTTGTTATAGGGAAATCCACCCACATTTATAATAACATGTTTCTAGAACGGAATTTTATTGTGATCAGTGAAAAAACAAATACATTATAATTTTGAATGTGCAGTATTACTGTTGTATTAATAGACAAATTAACTATAAGTATAATTTCTGCTAATTAGTTTTTCTTAGAATGCATACAGCATTTTTATGTTTTTTTGTTACTATAAAGCTTTTTGGTTTATCTTATTTTTTAAACCCATGATAAGTTCACACCCTATTTGAGTCTTAGGGCTATATTTACTAAACAGTGGAAAAGGAAAAATGGAGATGTTGCCCATAGCAACCAATCAGATTCTAGCTAACATCCTCTAGTATGTAATAGGAGAGTGAGCGCTAGAATCTCATTGGTTGCTATGGGCAACATTTCCACTTTTCCTTTTCCGCAGTTTAGATAAATCTACCTCTTGTTTCCTTTTCTTTTTTATTGTTTATCCAATGTAGAAAATACTGTCCTGTATTAATATCTACAACCAGGAGGCCACTTTACTTATATCCTACCCTCTCAGTGCAGTAATGTTTCACCGCTTTTTCTTTAAACCAGAGGTGGCCAAACTTTTTTTTTGTAATATCATCTAATATAATGGCTATCAAAAATGTTTACCATAATGCCTTCCATTGTAATCCACAATGCTCGTGTCATCTATAAAATATTAGAAAATATTATTTTAGTATTTAAAGAATTAATTATTTTACTTGCTGAAAACTACCATAGGTAACGTTTTCACCATCTCTAAAAATATAAGTTGGTTTCAGTTGCAGACTGCTGACCTTCAAGTGACAATTGATAAGACAAACCAGATGGTACATTGTTCTGTGGTAATCTATATGACGTTTAATGCACATTATTATGTTTCACAATGACACACTTAAGACAGTCTCAGATTCTTGGCATGTAAATAAAATATGGTGATGTTTTAAAACAAAGGATCAAGTAAAATGATGTGAGCTGGAGGCCATCAATATGGTGTTTGGAAAATCATCAAACAACAAAGTTATGCTAGATGTAAATTTGTAATTAAACTAGTATCTGTAGTGTTTATTATTATTTACAAAGCAACCTGGAAATACATAAGAGACAGTAAATGTCATTTATAACAGTATGCTTAAAGCTAGGCAAATAATCCACGGTTATTCAGCAGAAACACAAATATGCAGCTGCCCTACAAACCTAATCTCTTTCTTCTTTTGGTATTATGCATTTATACACACAAAATTACAACTTGCTGCCTGTACACAACAAATGGAACCTGTGTAAAGTAGGTTTATATTATTAATTCTCATCATCTACCCTCATTAACTATTTACATTATAAATGTTTCTACACTGTTATCAGATCCACAAACATATTAAATGGGTCCTTTTCCATTAGACGACCCACCTTATTAAATCTGCCATCATGGACAGACAGGGATTCTGCTTTTAGTGTCCTAAAGCCTGAGCTTAAATGTAACAGAGAACAGACATACATTGAATGATAACAGTGCACATCAGGACTATCAGGACTACAAACGGCTGTTCTGCTGTGTAATTTATGTAAAACACAGGATTTGGTAAAATAATGACAAAACAGGCAAAAATTGCAGTAGGTGGATGATCAAATAAGTAATTTGATTATTGGCAATTGGTTTGTTGTCTATGCCAGCATTATAAAGAGGTTTAGACCTATTAAAATACAAGGGTGGGGTAAAAATGAGCGATGTGGTTTTCAGCTTCAAACAAAACAATAGGATGTATTGTAAGATATCATAGGGCAGCCACTAAAGTGTCAGATTAAAAATCTAATCTATTTACACAGAACTGATTTATTTTGATGCTAGTTAGAATCAGTCTAAGACAGGAATGTCAAACTCAAAACCCCAATTGGGCCAAACAATCAAAGTCTAAGATTGAGTGGACCGCGAGAAAAATAAAAAGTATCATCCAACCTCCCCATTATTCCCCATCCATGTCTCTCCAGCCTCCCCACTATTCCCCATCCATGTCTTTCCAGCCTACCCAATATTCCCCATCCATGTCTTTCCAGCCTCCCCAATATTCCCCATCATGTCTCTCCAGCCTCCTCACTATTCCCCATTCATGTGTCGCACCGGTCCTGCATTTGACCCAGTGGTCCACTAGGTCCACATAGTAATACTGGGTCACAAAAATATGCACTTAAATGCAAGTTTGACACGTTTGGGCCAAGAAAACAAGCATTTGGTTTTAAATTTACAATGCTGAAAAAGCAAAATCATTCTGGTCCTAGCTTCACCTTGAATTAATTTTCCTGATAAAATCACAATCTGAAATGTATGAGGATGTAGCCTTTACTAGCTATAAATTGTAAGAGTTAGAAGTTAATTTTACTTCCCATAACCTATAGGACAACACAAATGGTCTGCAACATCATACAAAGTTCATGTACAATAACAGGAGATAACTAAATATACATGGCACTGTTGTAGACTAAATTAATATAAATTAAAAAAAACTGAGCGATTAGGCAACAAACAGGTTGAGAGCCACTGACAAATAAAAGACACAGGACAATCTACATAAAAAAAGATACGTAGATTACGTTAAAAAATGACTGCGCATGCGCAGTAGTAAAAATCGCTAAACACCGGACGTATTCGTTATACGTCCAGTACTCTGAATACGTGCCACAGAGAAAAGATGGTGGCAAGAGCAGGGTAAGGAGGATACCCTGAGAGCTTGCAATCCAGAGGAAAGCCTTATGCTTCTATTTCCTTCACTCTGTCACCTTTTAAGTTGCTTTGATGATCAGCTGTGTAACTATTTACTTATAAACACTGATAAAACAGGTTCTGGCGCTTTATTCTGACTGAATGCAGTAGTAGGCTACGTAATATAAAACAGAATAAACAGTTTATGGGTGTTAACACTTATATATACAACCAAACTCCAGCTAGTGTGATATCCTATACACTGTATCCCAGCACTTGGGTAAATACGATGCCAAAGAATAAATCATTTTTTTTATATCTAAATGTAAAGCTTTAATAAATACAATCATTATTATATATTACATCTATTCCCTGCTCAATAGCCTCTGCTAGTGATCTATTTTTACAGTCTGGTGCACTGGTATTTTGGCCGCCATCCAGCAGTCTTATTTAAAGAGAATTCACAATACATTGATTTGGTGGATTTCACAAATGCTAGTAATGTGCTCTTCATTTTAGCAGATGTGAAAGAAAGATGAAATTCTGTATACATCCAACAGTTAATCTGACAAGTATATTGTTTTGGTTAAAAGAATTTAGTCCACAAATAACTGTTAAACTCACATGTTTGTGAGAATCTGTGTGTGTTTGTATGTATGTATGTATGTATGTATGTATGTATGTGTATGTATGTATGTATGTATGTATGTGTATGTTTGTGTGTATATATATATATATATATACACACATGTATATATGTATAGCTGGTGCTCATTTATTTACAAAAGGTTGCTGCAAGAAAACGCTCATAGAACAACTGAGATACAACAGTCCTGACTCCAACACAGAGCATTCCTAGAGCAAGAGAGACCTTCTCTACACACACACACATACACACACACACACATACATACACACACACACACACACACACACAAGTACACAAGAGAGATCCCAGAGTGGTCCCTACTTGTTTTGGGACTATTCCAGCTAACTGATTATATGCTTTATCACTGGATATTTAGGGTGGTTTACAACATCCCTTTGTGGCATAAAGGCTTTGCTGAACTGAACAACCCCCTAATGTATAGAACTTGTATTGATTATCAGCAATCTACCATAAAAATATTATATAGATATCATTGTTAATACATGACAATAAACCTTCTTTGTTGTACTAAGACTTCAGAGGATGCATGCCGGGAACGTTTAGTAAAGGGACACCAGGAATCATTGCCCTGTGTTCAACAGGTCACAATACCTACCAGGACACTTGTGATTAATGGTTTCAGGATGAGAGAGAGCTTCTGTCTCAGTTCTTTCTGTCATTTTATTAACACACAACATTTCATTACTACAAGACATGGGAACAGAATGATGTATTGTATATAAAACTACTTCTTCTCGCACATTGACACATGATTAATTGATTCATTTGTCTATTTTTCCAGTTCACTGTAAAATGTTTATTTGTTGCAAAAACTTTCTAAAGTTTTTATCCTGTATCCTAATCAAAAAATCTCAGTAAATTTGTATAATGACATTAAAGGAATAAAAAAGGAGTTTTATATGTTTCATTACAGTTGCATCCTGCAGAAGAAAGATTATTTCCTTCACTATGTTCTACCACATAAAGCTCAGAGGCAAAATAGCATCTTAGATCCCAGGACAGAGGTGTTTTACCTGTTGTCACCTTGCTTGTTGTTGGAGGGTGGAGGCTGCAACACTGTCTGATTCCCTTCCATCTCCACAATGCATTTTGTATTCAGATCCATCTCTAAATCAAATAAGAGGTTGGCACAAAGTTACATTTTTAAACCCCTGGACCAGTGACCATACAGCATTGCCAAACCTTGCTTGTAATTCATCTCTTTGCCAAACCATCCCTACCGTCACTTAGGCACTGCTCCCATAATGCATGAGGAACACTTATACAACTAAACCTAAAATATAAACTTACAAACACAATATATTTATTTACTTACAGCCTAAAAAACTAAAAGATAATGGTTGCTGCACAGCCTAATCCTTAACCCTTGAAGATTATTATGGGAACCAATATGGCACAAATAACAAAACACTATAGACAGGATTCTCAACTACGTGTGTTTTTCTTAAAAGACCGCATGTATGAAAATATGCCATGCATTCTAACGCAACAAGCCCATAGGTCTGGAATTACCCCTATGAGAGGATTATTAAGTGTGGGTAGGTGTAACTCAACCACTATACCTAATGATTATCCACCATCAAAAAGTGCACTGTAAAATTCTATATATTACTCACAATGCCTAAACTCCTATGGCTGAAATGCATCCACACACTATGGTTGGAATTTACACAATAAATTGCATGCAGTTAAACATGCACTTTGGTCAGACACATTAATATAGGCAAGTGAGGATCATTATCACCAAATGAATGGGCAGTCCATATTACAGGCAAGTAATTCATTATGAGCTTGTCAATACAGGCTAAGATTAAACACTTACACCATAAACAACTTCTCGTTTTGGTTAAATGAATTAAATGAGACATCTGCGGAATAAGAGAACATCTATTACATTACATATATGTTCTACAATGGGGTAGTTAGGAACCATCAAGCACAAACATCAATCAAAACCTCCACAACAGGCAGTGAAAACCAGGATCATCAACTGTCTAAATACATTTTTAACAAGTCCTTTTAACTAAGTGACATCAGTGATGGGAAAGAGAGGATCTCAGAGACAGTACCTGCAGCCCTAAATTCATTAGTGTGCTGATACCGTATTATTTGTGAAAGCCTGTAACATCTATTAATCCTGGTGGCTCTTAAGGCAAACACGTAATGTCAACCCTTTCAATGACTAAAAGGGCCACACCGTGAGGCCCCAAAATATATCATTGCCTAACACCTCTTTAGGAGCATACCAGTTTATAGAGATGTAGGATGTCACAGATTATAAAGTGTTTCTTCAGTCTCAATATGTCTGTAGAGATTTGCTCAGTAATACTTATTTTTAGTCTATTAGATACAATTTTCGTGATTATTATTTCAAGAATTATTCTTTATATTGATAGGAATACCCAAAATACAACAAACATTAAATAAGAGGATTAGATGAAGAGTACATGATCGGAATTCTAGTGCTTCATATTGTGCATATGATGTTCTTATTAGATATAACATAATGTCCCTGGAAACTATTTTTGCAGCTAAGCATTGAGCTGGGATCACAAAGCAGGTTCCTTGACAAATGTCAGAGAGGTCAGCGGTGCAGTCTGGTACTGAAAGAGTTACTTTACTGTACTTATCCAAACTTTTCTAGATCCCCTCCCTAATAAAAACCCTGGGATAATTACCTCTCCGGTTCATGGGCCGGACCCTTACGGCCACTTTCACCTTGCTATCCGACATTGTATCCGATCTGCCACCCAAGAAGACAATCCGGCTGTATTGTCAGCCCCCGCCACCGCCGGGGCCCCGGAGCCACAGGATCTGTTTCAGATCAAGTGGTTATTGAGATCCCTAAAGTAGTGCTGCAGATGTCGCTTGGTTTTCTGTGGCGCAGGGAGGTATGAAAG
Organism: Limnodynastes dumerilii; assembly: GCA_011038615.1. NCBI lineage: Eukaryota > Metazoa > Chordata > Amphibia > Anura > Limnodynastidae > Limnodynastes > Limnodynastes dumerilii. Next base: position 1,674,335 of record WWET01000011.1, read on the forward strand.
CCCATCACGATAGAGCAGAGACAGCAGCACCCACAAATTACATTTCCCCTGTATCCCTATGAGTAGAGGACAAGTCCCAGCCCTGCTCCTGTCGCCATGATCATCTCTGTGCAGCCAGGAGCAGATCCAATGCTGCCAGGCCAGCCCCTCCCTCCTCTTTCTCCTCCTTTTTCTTGGATTCGGGGTGGCTCAATCCCTACCAAGATTTGCCATGCCACCTACAGGACACACTGCATTAATAACTTCACCAAGAGAATGCCAGGTACCTTTATCCTAATCCCACGAGGTGCATGTATGCATGCAAATAAGAAATACACTCAGTTTAATGTGATCATTTATTTTTATGTATCGTTTAATGTCATAATGTTACTTCATATTTTTCATTAAACTATAACAACTGTCTTGCTGGTTACAGCAGATTGTCCTACTGTACATTTTAGTTCATTAGTCACTGCACTGACATATGTGTGATTTTGTGAAATTCAACATAATTTTATCCAGATGTAAATTTCCACCTGTATGGTCACCTGCTATATGTAATCTTTCATTACCGCCTAATAATCAATAAATCCCTTTATTTTTTATTAATTCTATTCTATACCTCTCTATTGACCGGATCCAGACCCCCGCACACTTTCTGTATTTGCAGAGGTCTAGCTGTCCGAGAGAGAGAAAGGGAGGTGCCCACCCCCTGTCACGCCATTCTCTCGTGCGGGCTTTATGGCATTTTACGCTGCCATAAGCCTGCCTTAAATCAATTGTGCGGATCAGTGGTCCGTTTGACACTAGCGTAACATCTGGAGGGCGCACGTGGACCCCAGTCAAATCAGGCCACTTACACACTTTGTAGAGCCAGGGAGTGCACTCCACTGTCACTCCCCTCTCTTGTGCGGAATTTGGTGAATTATGAATCCATAAGGCTAGCTTAAGTGTCCTGTGCGGATCAGCAGCCCATACAACCTCTTAAACCCTGCCCACACTGTACAATTTACATGTTTCCCCCTCCCACCTTACGGAGAATAGGATATGGGCCGGCGGATCGCCAGGCGCATGGAACTAAGTTCCGTACACCTGGAGATCAATATCATAACGTCTGACTTTTGAACTGCCAGAAAAAACACTCAACTTCCACAAGCAGCTTGTGGATGTCAGGTACCAGATAGCAGCCTGTATACGGCCCATTGTTTATTGTACTCATTTATTACACAGTGATTATTACTCCAATAAAAAGTTATATTAAAAAAAAAAAAGTGTGAACACTTAATATTGTAACAAGAATTTGTAATTTGAAAGGACAAAGCAATTCGCCCACTGTTTGCAATATGCTGCTTCACACTTTTATTGGTGTTCCTGCATAATCCATCATAATCTGGTAAAAAAATAAAAATAAAAAAAAATAAAATATATAGATTCCTAATGTGCTTCTTGTCTGAACATTTAGTGCAGTGCCAGTGGGCAGGAGTGATTACAGTTAATGTTTAACATAATTTCATCTCAAACTTTCAGGTCATGTTGGAAGGTACAATATGTGGTAAATGTAATGTTTATATTTTTAATTTCTACAGCATAGATTCCTTTTTTAATGTATGCAAGATCATCCTTCAATAAACTATAGTTAAAATGAAAATGATATATTTATAGGTTTAAATTAGAATATTACAATCCAAAAGCCGCACACTTTTCCTGGATTAAGGGATACATTTATTTGGCTATTTGCAAAATCCTTTTAATCAAAGCTATTTGGATTAGATTAATTACAAAATCCAGAGTCAAATTTATGTAGCACAAAAATAATCCTCGATTTCATATTACACATCTATATGTGTAGGTAAAATTTGACATTTATGTCATGGTGTATAATCTTATGCAGCAAGATATTGCATATTGCATTGGACCAGGCCCACCATCCGGGGGGGGGGGGGGGGTTGGGT
>WWET01000011.1:1676287-1688134 GCA_011038615.1 Limnodynastes dumerilii
GATTGGATTATTGTCCCAGGCCCTGAGCTGATGGGGGCCCACCGTGTAGCGGGCCACTGCACAGGGAAGACAATCACATGACGTCACATAGAGGGCGGGGCCTTGTGGCTGTGTCCTGGTGGCCCTGCATTGGATCACACAGTAGCATATAACAAAAGGAGGAGTTGTGAGTTTTGAGGTTCACATTTACGTAGAAAGGGAAAAGGGGGGATTCCTAATGTGCTTCTTGTCTGAACATTTAGTGCAGTGCCAGTGGGCAGGAGTGATTACAGTTAATGTTTAACATAATTTCATCTCAAACTTTCAGGTCATGTTGGAAGGTACAATATGTGGTAAATGTAATGTTTATATTTTTAATTTCTACAGCATAGATTCCTTTTTCGTTTCCTGCTGTGACTATATTAGACTGACATTCTATCTTATAATCAACCCATTTGGTAAACCAACCTCGGTCCAGACCTTAATTACATTTTCCTGAAGTCATTGCATTATTTATCTGTCATCAGATGCTGGGAAGTTATAATTACCTGCTATAGTCTGCTAATTTGTACATATAAAAGTGGGTGTACAACACAAACCTTCCTAAACACATGTTCCTGTTCTGTTTCATGTTGTACAGCGTTTTATCAGCTGCTTGCTTTTAGTCATTTGTGAACCAAAATCCAAGCTGACAAAAGCATGACTTCAGATGACACATCAATACTTTCAGAGTACCGCATTTACACAATCTACGTAAGAAAAAGATACGTAGATTATGTAAAAAAATTACTACGCATGCGCAGTAGTAAAAATCGCAAAACACCGGACGTATATGTTATACCCTAACCCTTCCCTTCTATTACCCTAACCCTTACCCTTCCTTCCCTGTAGTCGGACTCTAACCCCCTTCCCCACAGCCTAACCCTAAGTCTCCCTTCCCTGCAGCCTAACCCTAAGTCTCCCTTCCATGACCCTAACCTTAACCCTCCCCACTAAGCCTAAAAGTCCCCAGAGAGGTTACTCACCTCTCTGGTGGTCCAGCAGGCAGCACTTCTGAAAAGCAAAGGAACTTTCGTCTGTCTCTATTTCGCAATAATAGCCATCGGTGTGGGGACACCCACCGCTTCTTGTGTATGCTGCCCCAAGTTGTCAGCAAGGAAACTGCTACAAGCATTAAGGAGGTAGGATCGCCAAGGAGGATGAAGGGTCATCACAGAACAGCCTTATGGGAAAAATAAAGAACAATCTAGCTGGGAATTGTTTCAGCGTGTGCAGTCCACACATCAGGTCCAGAATAGTGACTAAAAGCAGCACCAATGTCGGATTGTTCCCAGTGTGTAACAAACGTAAGTAATTTCCAACAGAGGGTAGTGGCAAACATTTTGGATATATACAGCATCTGGTGTTATAAAAACAAAATTTAGCAACAATTACTTTCTTGAGTTGCTGTAACTGGAATATAAATGTGAAATGACAATAACTTAACAAAATGACTTGCCTTATAATTCTGGGATCTCAAAATTAATTAGGTTTAGATTAAAGTCCATAAGATACAGTAGTTTGCCTTGGTAGTAGAAAAAGATATTAGATTCATTTCATTCATTCATAATTAGATTAATTTCCACCATCTATTAAGTATGTTTTAATAATTGTCACACACTGTTTTTTTACATAAATAAATCTACAGGATCTCTACAAGCTCCAGGATCTCCACAAGTGATGGTAAGAAAGTTCATGCATGGAAATAACAGTTATACCATTGGGAAGTGATTTGGGGAATGTAGCAAAATAGCAAGGAAAATACTTACAAATTCTGGGCTGGATCCAGACTGGCGGAAACCCAATGCTGCGCTCCGTACAGAATTCAGCCTCCACACGGAGGACTGACCCACCCACCATATGTATGAGATAAGCATGGTGCATGGGCTTAGCTATTTAAATTGTACAGTAAGAGCTTGGCGGAATATTTCATGTAGGATGAACTATAGATAGCAAATTCTGTACGTTACCCTCTGGAATATGCTATTAATTAATCAGGTCCTCTATTACTTTTGATATCTTACCCCAGATAGATTGTCCTCCATGTTCAGCTCTGCCATAACCCAAAGCTGGTTATGATGCAACCAGGTGAGAATCTTCCTTCATATCTGGATGACCAAATTGTGCCCTTTTGGAATGCAGGTTGACCTTCTGACCTTGCTTCTCCTCTCTCCAGCCCTGTGGAACACTTACTTTGCTACACTGTGTTATCACAGAAAAATATATGACTTAAAAAAAGTAGGGATTTTTTAAAGACGTCTGATATCCAGGAACCGGATCCACAAAGTGCATAAGTGGGCTGTTTGACAGTTCCGTATGATAGGAGCTCGACGGGGTGATTCTTCCCCTCTGATTGCAAAAAGTATGCAAAGTTGGCGGTGTACTTAAAAACCACTGCTAAATATGTAAGGAATAAGAAATAAATATACAGTGTGTGTGTGTGTGTGATTTAAGGCTGCCTTATGGCAGTGTAAGTCACATTTATTACGCACAAGAGAGGGGAGTGCAGATTCCCTCCGCATGAACAAGTGGATCAAGTCCCAAATTAATAACTTACTTGGAAATGTTTTACAGATTATTATTTAGGGGACAAGTTATATGTATAGCAAGTAATTGATGCTAGTTACTCAAAACAAAATGAATCTTAAACCATCTTTTTTCCCACTTTCTTTGGAAAGTTGAGTAACGTTAAGTTGGGTACTTTATGGTATAAGCACAACAGGTTCATGACTCAATACTAAAGGAATGACACTGAAGAGACAAAGGGTCGTATTCAGAGATCTGTCAGCGAAAGGTTTGCAATTATACGCACGGACGTTGCAAGGAAACACCATGACACTCCCTTCACACGGACGGGTTGTCGGTGATTTACGAGTCCCTCGAGCACCCTTATCTTTAAGTGTGCATTTCCGTGCCTATAATACTTTCGTACGTGCGTATCTAACTAACCGCGCCCTCAAATGGTCATTTAAATGCCCCCCACCTACTTTCACGTATCTTTCTCCGGACGGATTACAACCACGCCCCTCCGCACAATGTTCCCAAGTGCGATTCACAAGTCCGTGCCTAATGGACTTCTGTTCGTAAAATCAACGTTAACTGGGTAAATAAAGTTACTACGCATGCGCAGTTCATCCGATCCTAAATATGCGCATGGAGCTCCCCGCAAAAAGGATCTCTGAATACGGCCCATATATACAATTAACAAAAACAAATTTCATACTGAAAGAATCTAATAACATTGGACCGAATCCTCATTTCTGAATCTGTAAATAATGGATGTGTGGAGACCCAAGATGACAGAGTATGCCACAAATCAGTGCAGGAATTGCCCTTGCACCAATAGACCTTAAGAATTCCGACTCCTGCTAAAGGGTGGTTGTTCGGAAGTCTGAACTGGTATGCAATTTATCTCAATGCCTTTACTGTACATTGTCCACTGCCAAGCTTAACCCAACCCCAATGTCAGAAAATGTTGTCAATAAGTAGACATAATGAGCTTTTTACAGGCCCTCTCTTTGTCATATTGCGCCTGATCCAGACCTACGCCAATGCGCTGTGCTTAGTAAAGTACAACGTATCGGCACGCACTCTGCCCGACACTCCCCCTGTGCGAGTGTATTTTCCCTCGCTTACGCCGGCTGAAGGCTACCCTAACTACAGTCGGCCTAAGCAAGGGAAAATACGCTCACACAGGAGCGTATGCCCGCTAACCCCTCCCTCCGAGCGTTTGGACGCAAACCCCTCCCTCATTAAACTAACTCCCCCCGCCCACCTACACTAACCTGAACGTAGTAACGCTGGGGGACACCCCCTCCAGCGTTACTACGGCGCTGCTACGGGCGCCCGATCAACGATCGGGCATTGCCGTAGCTGCACCGGGCAACATCTAAGCAACATTTAAGCCGATGTTACCTAAGATCGACCTAAGCGTAGGTCTGGATCAGGCCCATAGTCACTTAGGGTGCAGGCTCTCCTTTATGATGCCCATTCACTTAAACCAGCATCCCAACTGTTCAATTATGGTGCTGAGGTTTCTCCAGAGAAGGGGACATGTAACACAAATGCTGCTAAATTTAGTTTTTTGTGGCAAATATAAAACACTTGGTTATCCCCTTGAAAACACTAAGTTGTGAGAATTTACCTTAAACACTCCAACAAAATTGAATGTGCGTACAGTGACTCAAGGCATGTTCAAGCAGTGCACCACATTACACACTATTTCCATGTAACAAGTGTAAGACAATAGTGCGATAGTAGACACATGGTGATAGCAGATTTAGGCTGTCTATGTGCCAATCAGGTTGAAGGCCTGCATCTAAAATCTTAAGAAAACAGGATGTCATACACTATAAAGCTCCGATGTGTGCTGGTGATAGCTGCACAGTTTAGAAAGACACCATCCTATTCACAATCCCATGACAACTTTTTATACTGAAAACACAGATTGAAATACTACCATAATGGCAACTAATAGGATGTTATTAACCATAACATGCAGACTGAACATGTCATATTATTAAGTCTAAAAATATGTTGCATTGTGCAGTAAGACTATTAGTCACTTAATGATCTCCTAGTTTATTGTGATGGAACACCCTGTCTCAGGCACTGCTCCAGAAAAGCTCATAAATGCTTAGTTATGGTGCCTTAAGAAGGGCATGACATATGGACAATTTTAGTCTCATGCTTCTAGTTCATTAGTCAGCCAAATGTACATGTGAGAGAGTAATTTTCAACCAGGAAGACATGTTTTGTGTGTTTTATCCATATTACTGCAACCAGTTACTGCTTTATTTCTCTACAAGCTAATATTAAAAAGGTGTCAATAAGACAGACAAAATGTCGGTGGCCCTGATCAAGATCTCTGTGCATTTTCCATACGCAGGGAGATCTGGAGTCCGCATGGAAGAGTGCTGTGTACTCCATACAAGCAGGCCCGGCAACAGAAATCTTGGAGCCTGGTACACTTATGTTTTTGGGACCCCTATCCCTCCTCAATAGTGTCTGCAGCAATGGATTGCAGGAGTCCCTGTGAACCTTCAGGGCCTATAACAGCTTGTACCCCCTAATAATATAGAAGTGTAAGTAATGGCGCCGGTAAACTAATTGAGGATATTAACAGGATAAATGGAGGGGTAAATTAGAAACATAAATATGGTAAGAGGAAATTAATATTGCAATAAAACAACAATCAGATTAATGAAAAAACATACAAAAAAACAAGTCCCAAAAATTGATCAAATCAGTCACTGTGCGTTAAATCCTAAGGGTAAAAAGTGCAATACTGATGGGTCCTTACAGCGGGGATAAAAAAAGGGTTAATGGGCTAATAGGGAGACCGCAGCTAAACTAAATAGTCTTTATTATGGAGTAGTCCTTCTGTAAATCCTTAAGAGGAAACAGATGAAATAATGAAAACACTTTATTACATATTCCGCAAAAACATATAAACATTTAAAATAATAAAATGATAAGAGTCCACTTCCCTCTGACAACTCCACGCGGCTGCTGCTGAGGGTCCAGAGGCGGCGTCTGATTCACAGGAGGCGCCGACGATGTCCACGAAACCGACCACCGACAGGAGCAGGAGGAGACGGGTAAAGTGCTGAAGCCTGGATCCACTACGCGTTTCGGGCGGGGAGGCCTTTCTCAAGTGTAAGATCCAGGTTGTGAGATGTTCCCGTATATATTGCCTTCCATTGATGATTCCCAGGTGCAATCAATTGGTATGAGACTGTGGATCTTCCAAAGCTGCAGGAAATATACTAAAGCTTGTACCCCCTGTTGCCGGGCCTGCACACAAGAGTTCTGCATGCCAAATCCCCACCTGTCTGTTATGCATATGGATTTGAAGTGCTGCTTCCATGTACGGATCTCCTAGTGTACGGAACTGAGTTCTGTACGCTAGTAGATCCGTAGTGTTACATCTGCAGCGCACATGTGCAAATGTAACATTAAAGGGGACATATGCAAGAGGCTTGCTTAAGTACCTTAATGTTATTATAAGGGGATCAGTTCCAGTGTCATTACAGAATCACTGAGATTATAATGAAAGATCTCATAAAGGCATTGATGATAGTTACAAAGTGATGGTAGCCAGATAGATAGAAAGTATTTTTTCTGCATATGAGCTACTTTCACACTAATTTAATCTATTAAATTACCGAGACTCTACCCTTTGGCATAAGTGCCCTGATTAGGTGCGCTAGGTAGAAAATTAGCAGTCAACATGGTGATTATGGGGTCTATTTACATTGGCCATTTTTTACATATTTTCTTATTTTATTTACATTATTGTGGAAAACACAATGCTTTTGGAGTCTTAAGTGAAATCCTAAGCAAGCTGTGGCTTATAAACCCTGCTCATCACTCATACATGTTCCTAGCATTGTTTTACGCTGCTATCTCCCAACAGCTTCTCTGACACACATCAGATGGGACCTCATCCATCTCACACACACACCTCACCCTGTCCTCCTTGCTATGGAGCCCTAGCTGGTCAACTTGCCCCCTGGGTTGATCTGTCCATTTTAAACTGTATATGTGTCTGACCAAGCTTCACCATGTATTTGTAAGTGACCTAGGTGCAGCATGGTCATTCTTTGCTTCTTTGCTTCGATTGCTATGCCTCATCATGCAATATGCAATCGAAATCCCAGCCAGTTCGAACCTGGCTGTAAAAAAATGGCCCTATCGAAATAGGGCTGTACTTTATGCGGACTCACCCCCCTCTAGAAACAGGGCCCCCACCAGGGGGACAGCCAGGACTATTGTTCCGGGCACTGTGCTGATGGGACCCGTTGATAAGTATCTTGGCTCTGCAGCAGCAGGTATTGGTGGTATCCTACGGCTGATAATTGATGCTTAGAGCTGTACATTAGTGGGCCAATGCGCATTGGCCTGCTGCTAATGCAGGTCCGTGGTGCCCCACCCCACACTTGCACATTGTGTTCCAGATGTTGAATGGAGATATGGATCAGGCCCATTGTTATTAGTAGTATTGTCATCATTGGTTATCCCATTGCCTGGGAATATGCAAATCCATATGCTTAAAGCAGCTTTTCTGAACCAGGTTTAAGTTGTGTACTCACCAGTCCTTAATGCCCCTTCAGCCTCATGGTAGTGTAGGCCTAGTTTGCATTTATTTTCTGCATAATTTCATAATATGCCATGTAATATCACATATGTTCAATTTTGAATAAGCCCCATTTTATTACTTGAACTTCTTGCAGCACACTACCTCCTTTATCATACATATTACAAAACTGATGGTGTTCCCACCTCCTGTTGTATGCTGCCAGGGGTGGATTGGGAATTTAAAGTGGCCCTGAAAAAAAATCTGTAAGAGGCCACACTTGGGCTGTATAAACTATAGCCTGAAAAAAGTAAATGCGATTATAACAAAATAAAGAACCTTTAATACATACTGTGGGCAGGTTTTGCAGAGCCAATTAAATAAAAGAACAAGTGCTGAAATAAATTAGTTACAATTAACTACAACGTATACACCTACTACCGTCAACATCCTAGTTACCTTGAAACACAAAAGATTGCCTGCTGGTGGCCTTCAAAGATCATCGGCAAACCTGGAAAATTCCCTGTAAGTCCTATGGCCAATCCGTCCCTGTATACTGCCCTGGAAGAGAGATCACCAGAGGCTTCATTATGTGGCTCAGAGCCTGGAAACTGATCACAGAGCTCTTTAGAGAAACCTGGATAACGCAGTGCTGTGGACAGATATTTGGTCTTCTCAGACAAGTGTTGTATACTATGGACATAGGGCCTCATCCAGACCTACGCTCACATGCGTTTTTACGGTGGTCATAAACTTAAAAATGGCTATTTGTACTTACTGCGCATGCGCGGGTCAAATGTTACTATCAGAAATTCTGTGCGTATGGGCCTTGAGCGTACGAGCTTCGTAACAACGCTCGGGGGACATGCCTGCAATACAAAACCCGTAAATACGCACCGAGGGTGGGGTGAGGCATTTAAATCGTACAGTATGGGCGTGCTAAACGTCGTAACTATGCATCACATGGACGCCCGCGGTTACGATCAGAAAAGATAAGGTAGGGTTTGCTGGGCTAAGAAGGCTAAACTGAGTACGACCAAGGGGCGTGCCTATGGGAGAGCATTGTAGGTACACTGGCGTAAATACGCTACGCACAAGAGCGTTTCATGAGTGTAGGTCTGGATCAGGCCCATAGTTACACTGTTGACATAATGAATATTTCGACATTGACACTGTCACCATTTTGGCGTAGACAGTATAAGTGGCGATATATTCAGTGTATGGAAAATAACTACATCCCTCAGAGGGTGTCCCTCTTGTACTCTCTCTGTAAATGCACTTGGCCACCATGAAGGGAATGGTCCCCATAAAAGTATATTCACCATTACCAATTGAAGTGCTGTACTGACATTCATAGGATAACAAAGTATTGTAAGAAATGCTAAACAATATAATACATGGTTGAGAATAAAAACACATTCCTTGTGCATGTTTGTTGTTTTATTTCTTTCACAATTGTTATTCCAGTGCATAATTTAATAACTTGACATTGATAAGTGTGACACTGCTTTATTTTATCCAGAGACTATGGACAGTGTTCAGACTTAACAGTGCTGTACACAGAAAAATCTGCTCCTCTCTCACTTCCAGAATTTAGCTGACTTAGCCCTACTTAACATCTCTGTGTGTATCATAGAGCGGACAGAGCGAACGTGCGTGCAGAAGGGCCTAACCCAACCCATCCTGTACAATTTACGTACGGAGTGTTGTCACGCCCTGGTATACGGAGTTTTGCATGTGCGGGAATCAGCTCTGTATACACGGAGATCTGATGCGTGCCATCTGCCGTGTGCATGTGCGGTTGGCAAAAAACGCTAACTTATGCACACGGCATGCTTAAGTTGGCTAACATTATTAAGTCTGAATGCGGTCCTATGTTTGGATGTATCATCTGCCCTATGCATGACAACTTATAACACATTGGTTACTATGTATCCTCAAGTATCTGTATCATACATTCCCTATATAATCATTTGGCTTGTTAATGAAATAGTGTCTAATCAAAATACTACATTTCTGAAGAATATTAGTGAGAATGTACATTAAATTGGGGGGAATATCTTGTATGCTTACTGAGTCATGAAAGTGTCTAATCAAATATCAGGGGCTGTTGTACATTGTGGTTTACGCATTGACTACAGATATAGTATACTATAGTCTCAAGAAATAAACACAGTAGAGAACTAATGCTGGAGAACATTTTGCTCACATGCTTTATCATAGGTATCTTGATCAGTTGCAATGATACAATACAGCCAAAAGCTGAAAAAAAACTATCTCGATTCCAAATCAGAGGTCTCACTTCCCTTAGGAAGGCTGGTACTTGGGACATGTTTAAAAAAGTGACCTCACAACATACAAAAAAACTGAGGATAATAGAATATACTAGGGGTACATCAACAGGGTTAGGTAAAGAGGGGGGGACAGTAAGGAAACACACCTAGATAATGTTCACAAAAGAAGGAGAAAGAAAAGAGTAGGGGGGGGGGGCAACCTAATAGATAAAGCTGGTGTTGATCCTGCAGTCATCTATCCCACCAGAAAGAAATCCTTATTCATTGCAACATAGGGGGATCACTATCCAGTTAATAGCGATTTATATGTATCGGAAGCCTTGAAGTCCAACTAAAGGACCCACATATCTATAAATCTCTTGTATGAGGATACGCCTGTGTATTCAGCATTGTCCATAGTCATAAATATGTAGATTTTCTAATAGTGCTAAATGGAAATCTCTGATTAGGGAGAGTAAACTAAAACAGAGTGATTGCTACTGTCTAATACAGCAACGGAGCCATCCTCTAATATGGCTAATGCCGCTGGGCATTCCAGACCACAGGCAACAATATACTTTAAAGAATTAAATTCTTCCTTTTTATTTAAGCATATGACACACTTATTATTTACATCAGCTAATAAAATATTTCCTGCCTGATCAAATGCAACTCCAGATGTGTATATAGCTACAGGTAGGAACAAGCTTAAACTAAAACTATCAATTAGTCTAATGAGCTTCATTTGGTTACTGAAAATCTTAATTCTAGTTTTTGAGGACTCCTTGCTGGTTTGCGCTGGGTGTTCTACCACAATAACCTCTCCACTGGTCTGGCATACAGCAATTTCTCTAGGGTTACTCAAATGTGAACATATGATTAAACTTTTGTTGATGCTTCCTTGGAGTAGGTCAGCACCTACAAGAACAAGACTGCCAGTATCCGAGTCTGAAACAATGATTTCATTTTTAGGGTTGATATCTAGGCCCCACGGCAAGCTGAAAGGCTGTTTAACTACTAACATACATTTTCCATACTGACTAAACACCTTAAGGGAGCGATCTCCTGCATCTGTCACAATGGTGTAACCATCCTGCGTGACTGCCACATCAATGGCATAAACAATGCCATTTGCAGAATCCTCTTTTGTCCCAATTTGCTGTTTGGACTTCCCAGTCATTGTGAATCTGGCAATTCTCTTCTTACCATCATGTACCACAACAAAACACCTGGTCTTCTTACAGCATGCAATGCCAGTTGGGTTAAAGAGCACCCCCCAACCACCAAATGATATACTGAGGTGAAAACTTGCAGATCTCAATTTTGATAGGTCATTACTTTTAGATTTTGTGGCACAAGCTTCCAGAGGATCAGAAACCACACATCCTATCATTTCCAATAGGTGTAGAACAGGAAGACACAGGCTGGTTTCAAATTTCCTGCAACCTTTTCGACAAAACGGACATTCTAGCCTTTGATTTGCAGGGAGACAAAGAGAGGAAATACAGTCTTGACACATAACATGACCACAGGGAAGGTTCCTAGGCCTCTGCTTCTGGCTGTATCTTTCAAAACAGACCTTGCATTCAAGCAAATGCATTTCTGTTTCATCCAAAAAATCCCTTATATTCCTGATTTCTTTTTTTCCTGGTGATGCCATTGCTGGTAGCTATATTCCTTACCGATAATCCCAAAAGCTGATCATGTTAGTAGTCACATGAGAACGCAGTATGAGTATGTCAGCAGTACTATTGTAAACACAATGAGCAGACACTTTCAATACCTTGTTATATTACACCACCTATTGGTCTAAAACTGAACTTACAACTTACACTGAAAAATTACTACCTTGCAGTCACCTCAACCTGAATGCAATTTTATATGTTAAATAAAAATACATTACCGGCATAAAAACATAACTTGTACTTATTTACCAATACATACAAAACATGAGCAAGTAACTACATATTAAACTTATAACAGAAACAAGAAAACACAAGGCCACGCTTCTAGTCAAATATATAAAATGTGTGCAAGTGTATAAATGGTAGTGCAGCCAGGACCAAAAGTGACTGTGTAACTACAATGAACAAAAGAGAGGCCCGGCGCTCCATGCAAACATTAAATAACACTATAGCAACCCATAGCAACCAATCAGATGTTAGCTGAAATTCTATAGTATGTCAAAAGAAAGTTAGAACTAGCATCTGATTGGTTGCTAGAGGCAATAGGCCTGATCCTGAACTTTTCAGCCGATCTGCTCATGCGCCGGGCAGATGTTGCCGGGCGTTGCTACGGCAATGCCCGATCGTGGATCGGGCGTCCGTAGCAGCGCCGTAGGGACGCTGGAGGGGACGTCCCCCCGCGTCCCTACGTTCAGGTTAGTGTAGGTGGGCAGGGTTAGGGTAGCCTTCAGCCGGCGTAAGGAAGGGGCCATACGCCCGCACAGGGGGAGTGTCGGAGTAAGTGAACGCCGAT
>WWET01000011.1:1702033-1714139 GCA_011038615.1 Limnodynastes dumerilii
CGGCAGCTTAGTAAATCTGGCCCCTGCAATCATCATACAGAATTGTTAAAATCAATTAAGCTTAATTATAACCATATTAAAAAAAATATCTAATTACTAAATCACAACATTTCTGGGAGAATAGTAGCACATATGCCAGCAAAATATAAAAAAATATAACACATAAAAGTGAATAGACGCAGACACTTGTGCATTGTAATACCAAAAAATTTACATATACAATCATCAAAAAATATATCTTTTATAAGGTTCTGAATTATTGCTCACTATAATAACCAGAAGCAGCAACAATCATAAAAATTTTGGAAAAATAAATTAAGGAGTTTGGAGAAAGATACGGTACAGCTGTCTCTTTTATGCCGCTTCTCAATCCACAATTTCTCCCTCACACCAAGGGGGTTCTTAACCCTGTCCTCAAGTACCACTAACGGTCCAAGTTTTAAAATCTCCTTGCTGGAGGTGAGCTCATAACTGACAGTTACATTTTGAAAGCTCCACAGGTTTTGCATGGAGACCTACAAAACATGGACCATTAGTGGTACTTGGGGACGGGGTTGAGAACCCCTGGTCTATTCCATTTGCACAACAGCATGTGAGATTGATTTGATTGTCAAGTTGCTTCCTAAGTGGACAGTTTGATTACACAAAAGTGTGATTGACTTGTAGTTACATTGTGTTGTTTAAGTGTTCCCTTTATTTTTTTGAGCAGTGTATATATATATATTATATATATACACACACACACACACTTATAAATTGATTTGAGTAACCTCCATTTTGTGTGTTTGTTTTAAAGCATGTCTGGGATAGCAGCTGAGAGGGTTTGCTGTTTCAGAGTAGCTGTTTTTGGAGACTTGGGGATGATCTCAATTTAAAAATACATGATATATGACCCAAACTTGACAGTTTTAGGGCCTGATTTAATTAGTCTTGCATCTGCGTTATTTGCAGTGCGAAGCTAATTGTGCAAATTTTTTTTTAATTCACACCTCATAGAGTTGCGCATAAAAATCAGGTACCGTAAACTTTTTCCTGTCTATCATGGACTGTGAACGTAACTGAATCTATCCCTTGATGTTAGGACCACCAAAACAGAGAAGCCTTGTAAGTGGCTGGTGGCTCATCATATATTTGCATATGTATGTAACAAATTTCTGTGAGGAGAGAGAGATAATAAAATAAAATAAATGCAAGAAACACCTAAGCATATATGTGTGCGTTTGTTACCAGGTTGAACTTTGTTTTTTTTTATCCATTAAGATTTATTAACATTTTGACATACAGAAAAAAGTAAGGCAGTAATACAAAAATGATTCAATAGGCAAAAACATGAAGGAAAAAAAAGGAATAAAACCCTGACTTAACATCTGATAATCATATAGAAAAGGATCAACAAAATCTACAAAGAATCAGCCCAAATAAAAAATTCTGTCAGCAGCTCTATGACTCACAAGATCCCAACACAGAATTTTCGTGAGATGATTTCTTCGCTTTGAAATTAATTCACCCCATGGCAACCTTTTCTTCAACGTGAAAATGTATATTTAGAAGAATAGGGAACTCCCCCCCATCCAGTGTTTCCATCAAGTAGCTAAAGTTTAATTTAGCAATGACTTTCTATATAAGCAGTGGGAGGAGAGTCGTCTTCACTTTAGCTGCTAAACAGAATGGGCCTGATACACAGTTAAGAATATGTGCGTATATTTAAGAAGGGATATAGTGCGCATGCGTAGTAACTTCTATACGCTATTGACGTTGGACTTAGGAACGCAACTGCTAGATTCATCACTACGAAACTAATGTTGCTAGTTTCGTAGTAACTTACGCAGGAAGGCGCATGCCGTGAATAATTAACTCAGCAGATAAGAAGATTGGGTGGAGGGTGGCATTTAAATGAGCAAAACAAGGTGCAGTTATGCAGCCACATTCGGAATTAGACGCCCTACGCACTCAAATGTGAAATTTAAGTTAAGGGAGCCCATTCGTAAGTCTCTTAAGAACCTGAAAACCGGGGGCGTGCTGAGGGAGTTGCCTTGCTACTAGGTTCGTACATTTAAAACACTAACGCGTTCTTAAGTTTGAATCAGACACAATGTGACCTAAAATGTACGAAGAGTTCTTACTGAGTCGGGTAAAGGTGCAGAAATAAAATCTATTTTATAAGAGTTCCATTCTGTTTTTGTTTTTATTCTGTTTTTATTTTATAAGAGTGATGGCCAAGTTGCATACCTCACCAGCTAGGGTAGCTATGTCCTTCTGGGATGGAAGAATTACTGGACATGCCCAGAATATATGAAAGATAGCCCCAACCTCCCATATTGGCTTCAACACTGCTTGGACTGAGCAGGTCAAATTTTATGTAATCTATCTGGGGTAAAGTAAAGATGATGTAGTAATTTGAATTGATGCTCTACTCGATCCAAGGATCTGGATACTTTATTTGCGGTGGAAAAAACACATTCCCATTGCAGCTCAGAGAGGTCAAGATGGTAATGCCACTGGGACAGGTAGTTAGGGTATGAAGGAACTGCTTGAATAGAGTTATACCAAAAAAAGATCGCCCTGCTCCCGACAATTACTGCCAAACGCATATGGTAAGGTTGAGGAGGAAGAGAGATAGCCATGCTTTCCCATCAATGGTTCAATTGTAAATACCAAAGTTTTCAGTCTGGGGTGTTACATGCTGCTGTAATATTCGCAGCAGCACAAACTCTTTCACTCCTGACTGCTTGAGCAGTCAGAATATAGCCCTCTCTGCTAGTTGCCTTTCTGTTCCCCTGGTTGTTGCTAAGCAACTGGAATACACTAGCTCTGAAAGGTCTGCAGAAGCCACTCCAGGTGCAAGCCTGATTAATACCTCTCAGCTGCTGCCTAACAGCCAGGATTCAGACCAACCAGAGCTGGGAGGCTCTCCAGCTCTGATTGGTTGTTTAGTATTTAAATGCCCAGCAAGGAGAACTCTCCTTTGCTGGTGATATTGCATGCTGTAGCCATTTTGTCAGTTTGCTTCTGGATTGTTCAGCCGGATTCTCGTATGGTTCATGCTCTGTTCTGCTGTTCAGTTGCCTTGTAGTCATTCTGATATCTGGGCTCCTGTCTTTCCTTGTCCTGCTATTTGCTTTATCTGTCCATTACCCGCTGCTCATCCTTGCTCATCCTTGCTATTTGTGTATCCTTGCTATTAGTGTTTATTACCTGGCTTCCTGCTTTCCGCTCACCATTGTGGTTATCTCTCTGACCTTGTATAATTACCTCTGCCCTTATCTATTTATGTGTATCCATTCCCTGTTACCATGTATCTGTATTATCCTCCTGTGATATTGCCCCACTGCTCCGGCCCTGTTTTCCCAGTACCTGTCCCAGTCCTCTCCTGGAATCTGTTGTTTGTGTTCTGGACACTATCTTTATTTGGGTTCCTGTTGTTGGTCGTGTCTTATCGTGTCCATTTCCAGTCTGCTCCTCCATCCTGGATCTGTTATCCCGTCCTGTTTGGTTTTGGTGTTAGTCAGTGTTGATCTCTGTGTGGTTTGTTTCAGTCCTGTCTGTTTGTGTTATGTGCAGTCCTGCTGTGATGTCCGACTCCCAAAATTCCCTCGTTACTTTGGGAACCACCAATGGGGGACACAACTTGCTGGGTGTCCTGCAGAGAAGACCAGGCCCCAGTTAGACTCTGCACCCTGGTGTGCAGTCAACCCTGGTAACGTAACATGGGGATCTGGGAAAATGTCTTTAGAGCAGAAGGTTGGGATATCAGATGCAGGAAAATGGCACGTTCATGCCTTGAAATAAGTATTATGAATTAATTTAGCAACTGCATCTAAAGACATGTTACTGAAGGGGAGAGCTAAAGCCCTATTTGCTACAATACATCTGTCTCACACCTAAATGGCATGAGAGATACTCATACTAGCGGCACAAAAAATATTTTCTTTAGTGTGGAAAAAGTGGATTTGCACTAAAGTGTCACGCGGTTGAGACAAAAGGGCCATGATGGATTTAGGGAGTCGGTGGATCTGGTCAATAATAAGGTCATTACTAGAGCACCTTGCAAAACAAAGTAAGGGCAAAGTTCATCAACTCATTGTTTAAAACTGCCTCTGGAATGGTTTGCAGTTTAATGTTGTTACGACTGGCTGGATATACCAAATTTATCAGCTTGTGTTTAAGGGCGTCATGGTCATGAATTAAGTTGTTATGGGACTGCACAAGCTCTTCCATTTCAGTTTCCAAATGGTTGGTATGATTTCCAATCTCGTGGATGTTAGACTGAATTTCCTGAATAGAAGCTTTCAACTCTGAGGAAATATCAGTCCTTAAAGTCGTCAACATTTGATACATATATTTCACTGTTTGTGGAGCATAAGATTCAGGATTGACTACCAGAGACCATTGATGACTGAGACATAGTTGCGATATTTCCTGTTACTTGAAAGGTCTTAGCTTGAGAATTGGTAACACTCTGGTAAAAAGGAGAGCAAGCTGGAAATAGCACAGGATGGTGTAGTGCGGAAGGCTTTGTCCTTTTGGAAGGGCATAATGACAGACCTTGTAAGTAAACACAAAAGCCAGGAAGATGGGGCAGGTAGTAAAAGAGATTAAATCAATAATATTAAACCTTGATGTGTGGGGTGTATCACTATATAGCTGGAATTCTTAAGGAAGGCATCATGGTTGGTCACACTACTGTCATAAGCAAAACCTGCCTTTTATTGATCAGAAAAAGTACCATCCAGTAAAAGGAAAAGTGCACAGGAACAGGTATAGAGGACA
This sequence comes from Limnodynastes dumerilii, assembly GCA_011038615.1. Classification (NCBI taxonomy): domain Eukaryota; kingdom Metazoa; phylum Chordata; class Amphibia; order Anura; family Limnodynastidae; genus Limnodynastes; species Limnodynastes dumerilii. The sequence continues at coordinate 1,706,804 of WWET01000011.1, forward strand.
AGACAGGAGAGAGGGGGAGTAGATGCTTGTACGAGACTCAGTAATAATTCAAGAAGTTCAGCTTGCCAAGGCCACAGTAAAGTTATGCTGGGTGGAAAACAGCACATAGGAAACAGGGCAGTCTAGGGCAAAATGTAAGTTGGCAAGGTAAGGTGAGACAAGGAGAGATCTGCATCTTCTAAAACTAACCGTTCTCTGTCCTTCGGATTCACAGCTACAAGTGCCCCTCTGTCCCAAACTCCGTCAAATGTTCCAATGGCTGAGCTAGAAATAACATACACAGTATAAATATATGCTCATATTTTACATGAGAATTTTTTTTGTCTGATTATGTTGAAAAGTAACAGTACTGTAAATATTTCAAGATGCAATCTTTTCAAAACGTAAATACTCACGCAGATAAGTCGTAGATATTGCAACAGTACAGGGAGATGTGCCCAGACTCGCTCTGAAAAGGGAGAAGCAGCAACACAGGGATCATAGGTGAATGAAGATGAAATTTTATGGAGAACCACATTTATGTTGGTGGGTGTCTGCCAGGGATTTTGTTTGTTTTGTATGGAATTAAGGTGACATATCACCATTAATTATTTAAACTGAAAATATAAAAGTGACAGTATTATTTTTTATTATAATTGGTACTAAATTTAACCATTATTGTAAAACAACCTGAGGCTATTTAACTAAACTGGGGGTGTGGATTAGCTCTTGCCCAATGTGGACGAACAGCATTAGAGCGGGAAGCGGATTTTGAAGGCATTGGTCACCGTGAACAACTTCCGCCAGAATCTCCGGAATTGGGCATCTACACGTGGTGGGCCCTTGCAGGCTTCACACCTGCGGATTCTCCCCCAGCAAGGTTCTCTTGGCATCCTGCAGGACCATTGTTTGAACTACCACCAACATTAGTTCTATGTCGGCACCCAACGCTGTAATAGATCCTGCATCTAGCTCCCCTGCCATACACCTGATAAGACATTCCAGAACTGCTGCTATCGTGGGAAGTCGTATCTGCAGTGCCTCCATCAGCCGGTACCTCAACAGTACATACCACGGCAGTCACCGACGGTATCCCCGTCTGACCTGTACTAAGAGTGGAAATCTGTGACTTCAAAGACCACCATTCCCTCTTCAATCCTGGTGTTCCTCCCTCTTGTGGCCACAGATTGTATATGTTTTTTTTTTTTTTTTTGTTTTTTTTTTATCAAATGATTTTTATTAAGTTTTGTCAGCAACATGCATTAGTATTGCACCCTTTTTAAATTCTTGCATTGATACCAGCTCTATTGGATGATACATTAACAAAGGGCTAAGCCCAACCACTCCTTCAAGCTATTTTTCTTTGGGGTGTTCCTTATTTCAATACCAAAAGTATTTGCTACAGATAGGCGGAGTGAAAACATATACACTGGCCTGAGCTGCGACCTAGACCTTTGGACTTTTATCAGTGTATACCACAGTGGAGTCTTGACAGTAGTCAGCTGTTGACATGTAACTAATTGCAAATTTGTGGAGGGAACAGGTATCCAACGGTCATGTAATACCAAACATCCAATGGGATTCTAAGCATCACCTCATTTTGGATCAGCCTCATATGGAAGTCTGGAAAGAGAACCCTGAAAAAAATCAGCAAACTCTACAAAAGCACGCACTCCACAGTCAGACCTCCTCCAATTCCTTTAATCCAGATGGTCACCATGCCTCCAATCTGAGCCATGGGACAAATATAGCGACATGGTGACCAACCCTCCAGAAGCAGTCTCTCATTTGGAATACAGCAAGATCTTCAAACGCCTTGAATCCATATCCACAACACAACATCTTCAAAATGCTGAACAGTGAGTCTGAGACCCATGCAGGCCCAAAATACCTCCTTCCAAACAAATGTCTCAGCTGAGAGATTGAGTCATTTCCCTTGAATCACCCTCTGAAGTCATTAGCAAAATTGAAGGGCACCTGGGTTTTCAGCATGAGATAAAGGACCTCCAATGCAGGGTGGAGGACTTAGATAACAGAGGCCACCATAATAATCTCTGGATCCATGGTTTCCCAGAGGATATTTCATATGAGGGTATTGACCTGTGAACTCCAGATTTGACTGGAGGGCGCTAAAGTAGACAAGGGGAAGCATGCTAATTGTACAGTGTGGGAGGGGGCTCCCTCACTTGTGCTGATCAGCGGTTGTATGTACCGCTGATCCGCACGATTGACTTAAGGCAGGCTTAGGGCAGTGTAAGCCCGCACGAGAGGGGAGTGACAGGGGGCATGCACTCCCCTCTCTCGGTCGGATGGACGGCCCAAAAATCTGCAGTCTGACAAACCACAAGACAACAACTGTCAGCTCCATAACTTTCATGTGCAGGAAGAGATTTGGAAAGAGCACACAAGAGTTCCCTGGAGTTCAATGGGGTCCCCCATCTAGATTTTACAAGATATCTCATGGCACTCTATCCAGCAATACAAATAACAGTGGAGTTGAAGAGACAAAAGATTAAATGCCGCTGGGGTTTTTCCCTCAGTGTCCAAGTATCCATAATGGTAAAACCTTATCCTTCTGGGATGCAGAAGGCCTGGATGAATTTTGTAAAGATTTCAGCCTCCCCAAGATATCTCTGCCGGAGTTGGGTAGTGCCCATGGCCCTTTCCCCCCACTTTCTTTACCCATAAGAGAAATGGAAGGCACAGCACCACAGATAAGACAGGCCGAGTCATAACAAATTTGTATACTCTGGTATAAAAAACTCCCTGCCTCCTCACATATTATACAGAGGATCATAGACTGTTCTGTGATTGATCAATCAAGGCAGTGGGTGTCACTCAATTCGTCCTGACAATGATGCCATTCCTACCGTGGCTCCCCAAACTCCCTCGCTCTTTTCACCTGACAATGGGGCTGATCCAGACATTGTTAGATTTGGAAAGAGCACACAAGAGTTCCCTGGAGTTCAATGGGGTCCCCCATCTAGATTTTACAAGATATCTCATGGCACTCTATCCAGCAATACAAATAACAGTGGAGTTGAAGAGACAAAAGATTAAATGCCGCTGGGGTTTTTCCCTCAGTGTCCAAGTATCCATAATGGTAAAACCTTATCCTTCTGGGATGCAGAAGGCCTGGATGAATTTTGTAAAGATTTCAGCCTCCCCAAGATATCTCTGCCAGAGTTGGGTAGTGCCCATGGCCCTATCCCCCCACTTTCTTTACCCATAAGAGAAATGGAAGGCACAGCACCAGAGATAAGGCAGGCCGAGTCATAACCAATTTGTATACCCTGGTATAAAAAACTCCTTGCCTCCTCACATATTATACAGAGGATCATAGACTGTTCTGTGATTGATCAGTCAAGGCAGTGGGTGTCACTCAATTTGTCCTGACAATGATGCCATTCCTACCGTGGCTCCCCAAACTCCCTCGCTCTTTTCACCTGACAATAGCTCCAACACTGAACATTTGGAGAAGGGCTTGTTTGAATGATACTCTCTCTTTCCCACGCCCACCCTTATACCCACCCACATTTTATTGGCCTGGTCAGTTGCAGATAAGAATAACCACCTTTTGCTCAGTGTGACTTTGCTTGCTTTTTAAAAGCTGAAAACCAAATACTCTCTAACCTCAACCAATGCCTGGGCATTTGTCCAACTAAATCATTCCTTCATAAGACCTAACCAAAGAAACCAGTTCAGACAGGCCCTATCTCCCTTTGAAGTCATGGCAACTCAATCCTCTCCCCCCAAGGCATGTTATCTCTGGTTTATATAAATTAGTGATGGATGATAGATTCAGAGATATCCCCAGATATGTAGAGGCCTGGTGACAGGATCTCACCCACCCCCCCATTAGCTGAAGAATGGACCCACATTTTTTATACAACTCGTTGTTGTTCTCGTAGCCTCACTGTTATTAAGACCCAACTAAAGACTCAAACAAGGTGGTATGGAACCCCCAGCTATTAAATTCCTTCCCCAGGTTCTAACTTCATGCTGGAGATGCTACAAAGCCACTGGCTTATTGCCGAAAAATCTGGTTGGGTTGCTTATTGCTGGCCTCGTACTGGCACCAAATTATTAAGATCACCCAAGAGGTAGTTGGCCTTGATATTCCTAGACCCCAGATTTTTTATTTTGTCTCTCCCAGGGATCCCCTGACGCTTTTAAGCACACTCTACTTATACACCTAGGCAAAGCATCCAGGGAAGTCATTCTCATCCATTGGAGGTCCTCCTCACTGGCAACAATCTCTGAATGGTCCAGCAGAATAGATTTCTACCACTCTGTGGATGTGATCATCCTCTAAGTAAGTAGTCAGGATTACAAACTACTAAAAGTAAAATAATTCTGGGGGCGGGGCTTGGACAGGAATGGAGTAGGTCGCACGCTGCCTGTGCTCCCTCTCCAATAATCCGCATATGTATCCTGCATTATAGGTTTGGCTGCCCGCTTTGTTTTCTTCTTACCCTGCACGCATTATACACTTGCCCGGGTCCCGACTGTGGTCTCCTTTGCCTCCTTGGAGTCTTCACGCAGCCATGCCGTCCTGTGGAGCTGGCGGTCCTCTCTGCTTCTGTGCCGCGGCTCTTTCGATCTCCTCCGGTCCCCTTGCTGCACGGCTGCGCCTCTCTCCTGGCGCCTTCCCGGTCGTCTCCGGTGCGTCTTGGTGGTTTCGGCGGTGAGGAGCGCGGGTCACTCCCCTCCGGTGTCGGGTACTTGCCGGGACCTAATTGGCGCGCAAAACGGTTATTGGGCGCCATCTTGGACGGGCACACGTGGAGGGCAGCGGGGAACAGAGTTCCGGCCGTTGTTGAAGATATCTGTGTCCCTGGTTGTTCCCTGGCGCTGGTGTGGGGGGGTTTGTGCCCAGCAGGTGCTGATCACCAGGTATCTGTGCCTGAGTCTGCCTGAGGAGAGCAACGGTGGTGTGCTGTGACGGTGGGGACCCCTGCTAGCTCGTCATTTGTCTTCCCTCTCTGCCTCCATCTGGCAATCTACAGTGGGACTTTCACATTAACCCCAGTGAGGGGCCTGTCTGCTGTGTGCCGGCCTCTACCACTCAGGGCATGGTGTACTGATATTGACAAGTGTTGCTGCTGCATATTTACATTCTCCTGACTCAACTGTATAAGTCACTGTCGGCCTTTGTCTTCTGCCTGTTCTCCATAACCCTCTTCAAGTCAATAATACCCCCCTGATCCACGGGGTTCTGTCTAGGCTGACCTGGCTTGTATGCACACAGTGGCCTGGGGGCTATTTTTTGGACAAGTGCTGTTGCTACATTTCTGCATTTGGCTGGCCCAATTGGATTAGTCACGCTAAGTCTCCATATTACACCTGTCTTCCAGAATATTTTCAAGTCATCAGCTGCCGCTCCTGCTGTGAGACAGTGGTGCATCTGGTGTGAAGCAAACTCCATTTCATTTCAAGGGGCTATAGTGCTGTTCCTCTCTACACCCTACTGTGCAGTGATCTGCTGCCATTGGATACTGTACCTATCCCTACCTTTTTTTCCCACGTTTTCTCAACTGCATCTGCCATGGGTAGGTCGGACAAAGCCGCAGCAGCAGCAGCCAAATTGGAGCGATTCGCCCGCCAGTCCACCAGTGGTCCTCCACCTAATCCACCTACATCCTCGGAACCTCCGAGCCCGTGTCCTCCGGAGGGGGCAGAGGGCTTGTATACAGTCTCTCTTCAACAGGTTCTCTTGTCTGCTATATCAGCTTTGGAGAAAACCCTTATGAGTAAGATAGGTGAGGTGCAAGTTGATATTTCACTTCTCCGCCATGATTTACAACAGATCAGGGAAAGGGTCTCGGACACCGAGCGGCGCATTTCCACCCTGGATGATATTGTGGCCCCTGTACCGGGACAACTTGCCAACTTAGCATCCGAAATTGGCCAGTGCAAACAGCGCCTAACGGATATGGAGGGTCGCCTGCGCCGCAACAATCTCCGATTCGTTGGTCTCCCGGAAAGAAAGGAGGGTAATGATCCGACTGCCTTTCTTGAAAATTGGCTGAAGTTTTCGGCAGAGACTCCTTTACGGCACAGTTTGCGGTGGAGCGTGCCCATCGGATTCCAGGAAAGGCACCAGCCCCTAGGGCGCCTCCGCACACCCTTATCGCTAAGTTTCTCCACTATAAGGACAAAGACACGCTGCTTCGCCTGATCCGTACCAGGGGACAACTCCAAGTCGACAATCAGCCAGTTTCGGTTTTTCCGGACTTCGCACTGGATATACAAAAATCTCGGGCCCAGTTCACTGCGGTCAAGCGACGCCTCCGGGAATTACAATTACCATACGCCATGCTGTACCCATCCTGGCTCCGTGTGGTGGCTGATGATACTACGGTGTTCTTCAACACGGCACAGGAGGCTACTGCCTGGCTGGAGAGACGCACGGGCCGCCGCGTCTGACGGGCCGGATAAGTACTCTATTCATGTGTTCCCCTCCGTGGGTACTAATTGGAGACTCTGTCTGTTTTGATATTTTGTGCTTGCATTTTAGTTCCCTTACTGCTGCCTTAGTCTAAGTGTCACATTTTTTTGTAATTTGCTGTTTATCCTCCAATGTGCAAGACCTGAGAGATATCTTACAGTTCTGTTTATCCTAATTATAGCGGGACCAAGGTTAGGGCAGAGGTGGCCTCCTATAATTAGAGGGAGCATACCTTTCAGGGATAGCCTTCAAGTTAGTGGTAGCCTTAATCGTTAGAATACTGGTTTGTAGTCCTTAAGTTTAAGAGTGGGGAGGGTTACTGTTAGGGGTATAGGTATCCCATTGGTTATGGTGGGTATACAGGGTGGGTTTGGGTGGAGGGGTTTAAAGTTAGGGATAGTATGTATTCATGTCTACACTCACAGGTCTATTTCTGTTTTGCTCGCAGCGTTTGCACGCTTTTATTGCAAATTTATGTTACTGGCAGTACTCTGCACTACGTTTAATGTTCTATTGGTGATTCTTTCCCTGCTATGTTACGTAATGCTGGAAAGGAAGACTTAACCTTGCTGGTTTGGAACACACGGGGGCTCAATGATAAGATCAAGCGCTCATTGGTCTTTAATCAGGTTCGGCAGTCCCGAGTTGACATTGTGTTTTTGCTCGAGACACACTTGGTGCGGGGTCAAGGTTATGGCTTTGAAAAGTCCCTGGGTCGGGTGGGCCTATCATGCCACGTACACCACTCACTTGAGAGGAGTCTCCGTACTAGTCCGTAAGCACCTTCATTTCAGTGTTGACCGGGTGCATATAGACATGCATGGACGATTTGTTTTTTTACATGCTAAAATTTCATCCGTCCCCTATGTGTTGCTGGGTATATATATATACCCCCCCCCCCCCTCA
>WWET01000011.1:1715999-1727856 GCA_011038615.1 Limnodynastes dumerilii
ACTTTCAGCTCTACGAGACAAGCCAGTCTAAGAGACTAGCTTGTCTCGGATCCATCCCCACCCCTAGTGCAGTTAATGGTAAAATCTACGTGGCCTTATTACTCCCCTGTTCAGGCCTTACTGGTTGGAAATATCCCTTCTGTGGTGCTGCCTATTGTTAGGCAGGCTATTGAGGTCTGGCGCCATGCTCATCACTTGTTGGGTGGTGAGGGTGTAGATCCGGATACCCCTCTCTGGTGTAACAAGGCGCTCCCGGAGTGTAGGCTATTGGGGGCTCATAATCCATGGGTTAGAATGGCTTTGCAAGCTGTGGGTCAGGTGGTTAACCAGGGGCAAATACTAACCTTTGAACAATTATGACAGGATTCTGGTTTTCCTCGCACTGCATTTTTTGCTTACCTCCAACTCAGGCATGCCCTCCTATCCTAATACTCTTTGCCAATATGTGCTGCCTCACCTGTTAAGTCTCTTCTAGCAGACAATGAGTATCGCAAAGCGGTTTCTAGGTTTTATAAAACTCTTGCTTTGGAGAGTGCACCTGCAGCTCTCCTTCCCCTCAGACGTAAGTGGGAGGGGGATCTTGGCCCTCTCTCGGAGGAGGAGTGGTCCCATATGGTGGGGTGTATTACAGATGCTACTGCCTGCTTGAAATATCAGCAGATACATTTTTATATTCTGCACCGGGTTTATCACACTCCACTAGGCCTTTGCAGAATGGGACTGAGGCCGCATGCTAAGTGTCCTAGGTGTGGAGGAGAGGGTGCTACTTTTTGGCATTTGCTATGGACCTGCCCGAAGTTGTTTGATTTCTGGAATGACATCTGGGGTTGCATAGCTACTACCCTAGATGTACTCCCCCCGCTCGCCCCCCTGTTGGCTATATTTGGGGTGCAACTAGAGGAGCTTTTCGGTATAACTACATATAAGTATGTTATGAACCTGACTGCCTTGGCTAAGGTTGTAATTGCTAGAAACTGGTTGGCACAGGAACCCCCCGTTGTTCAGCACTGGCTGAGATTGGTAAACGAGACCTGTCGTCATGAGCGATATCTTTATAACCAACGTGGCGTCCCCCATAAGCATCATAAGATTTGGTCAAGGTGGTCTGACTCTAGATTCTCTGCTATGCCCTATGAAGACCTTGAAGTCCGCTCAGGAGAGGGTGGGTTGACATGTGTGTACGGGCACCTCCTCCTGCTCTGACCTGGTTTGTCTTGCTGGGGGCATATCGGTTTCACTTGCTATGTAGGTGTGTTCCTTCTGGTTTACAGCTAATACCATCGTGTTTCTTAAGTGGTTGACGTGCTTTCTCCTGTTATAATTTGCATTGATGATGCTGCGTGAGTTAATCATATATACAGTGACCTTGTGTGAGAGCGCAACTCGCTATTCTCTCATGAATACGGACTCGTGTAGACTGTTATTTTAGGTTGAGATATTTAAGGGTATGGGAGAAGTGTAGATCTACAAGTAAAACTTTCTCTTAGGCCCTCCTAGCCCTAAGGTATTTCAGTGTTTGGGTTTGTTTATTTTATGTTTTGTTTGTATTGTTTACTTGTTTTTCTGTTTTTTTTTGTTTGTTTTTCTCTTGTCTTGTTATGGTTGTGTAAAATCGCTGGAAAAATTTCAATAAAGATTTACTGAATTTAAAAAGTAAAATAATTCTGAGAAAGAGATGCGGGGGAGGTTATTTTTATGTGATTAAATAAGAGAAAAGTATAAAAATATGGGTCCGATTGGGATAAAGAGCATTCCCATCTAATAACATGCTACGTTATTTAAATTTTACTGCAGCAAAGGTTCAGCATAAAATATTTATTAAATATGAATGCTGGTAATTAATTTTAGGTAGGAAAGAACAGCAAGGGGTTGGAAAGTGTTTGCCACTACTCTGTAGACAGCATTAATAGCATAACATATAGAGGAGGGAGGAGGTCAATTATAAAAAAAAAAAAAGGCTTAACAATGTAATTTATAAAGGTCATTATTATATATGCTGTTAACCTTCTGCTGGTTGGTGAAAACCCTTTAAAGAAGGGATTTCATTTCTACCTTTTTGTACAACTGTTATAAACTCTTAAGTTATGTTGTTATTCTAATGCACCTATGTATTTATGTATTGGTAACTCATTGAGGAAGATTGTGTTGTCTTAAAATCATAATGATTAAAAAAAAAATCCTTTCTGAATTAACAGCTGAGTAAAGTTAAACTGACCTTGAACGCTTTAGCTCCAGGAATCTCTGTGACAGCTTCTTCAACATAAGGAAGATTTTGTTCTTCAAAAAATTCTTTTAGTGCTATTTCAGAGACATCAACACCAACAATCTTATGTCCCATGTCAGCCAGCCTGTGGAGAACAATAGAACATATTGTGTTTCCTCCAAAAAAAAATTACCAATCCAAGTTATTTCCCTTAATACAAGGTATATAGATAATACATTTTCAGACTTTCATCTAAACTTTATTTTATACCATTTCATATCCACTGCTTTTCCACAGAAGGGGAAAAATATGTTCAAGTGTGTCCTTCTATTCACCATCTCATCCAGGAACTCTGCAAGTAACCTGCATGCAATATAAAACATAAAGATGTATAACTATATAGAAGACGCATTAGTCTCGTCACAAATAAAAAATGACCATGGGATAAATGGGCATGGGATAAATATAGTATTTTATTATTTATATTATATTTTATTATTTACATTATATTATTTTTAAGGCTCCACATGGTGTCTGCAGCAGCGTGCAGTATAACATAGAATATACAATGAACATGTCACACAATAGAGAAGGCAGACAAATGATTCAAATAACAAATCAAATCCGTACGGATGTATATTTTTTTCATGAAATCCAATGTTCTTGGTCACCCATTTCTGTTTCCAGTCTTCCTCAGTAAGGATTCTGTTTTGCTTTGAGTCAGTCATTTTTCGGTCTGCAAAAGAAAAGGAAAATTCAGTTTTCTATGTTTTTAGTTTAAAAACCTCAAAGTAACATATTAACAGAATTGAATTATAAAAGTTGCATGAAACACACTGTAACAAGTTTATAGACAATAAAAAAAAAAGTACAATAAACAAACCAGTTTGCTGAAATTACAGTGTGGATGTGAAGAGAGACTGTAGTGAGAAATGGCTTATGAAAGTGCTTGATGGTATGAATACAGTAACAGCTCATTAGGCCATTTCAACACCATTTGTTCTGACAAAGTTCTAGAAAACAAAAAAAAAAGCTAAGCTGTATGGACACTGGCTGGAATGTTTCATTCATTCAGCAATAAAGCATTTTGGGTGACACATGGGTACTTTGTGTGCCTGAGGGGTTTAAACATTTAACCTATATACTGGCAAACTCGAAACTAAAGACTAGTGGCTTTACTAAGACTAGTGGCTTTACTAAGCTGCAAGTTTGGAAAAGTGGAAATGTTGCCTATAGCAACCATCATATTCTAGCTCTTACTTTCTTATTACTTAATAGGAGAATGTAAGCTAAAATCTGATTGGTTGCTATGGGCAACATCTCCACATTTCCAAACCAGTAGTTTAGTAAACCTGGCCCTAGATGTTTCAGTATTGTAGAGTAAATAACAGTAAAATTCAGTATTAATCTGTAACATGTGTACAGCAATCCAGCAACTACTACTTTCCCACCAACCGTGTCACATCTTATGCCTTTTTCTTTCTATCATTGGGCACTTACAAAACATTGCTACGTGGCTCACAATGGTAAAGTTATCATTTATATTAGCTGCCTTAGATTTACATGAGTAACAGCAGTATTTATAGATGGTTACTTAGAAATAAAAAAGGAAACCACACATGAAGAGAAAAAAGTGGCATAATTGCAGACTGCGAGGAGGATACAGGGTGACACTTGATTACAAATGTATGATATATGTGCATGTGGCAGGTACCTCCTCTATGCCATCAGATGTGCTGTGGTCAGCTCTGCATCCATATTTGTAGATATACAGATTTGTATAAAGGTATTGAAGCAGACAATAAAATATTTCTATAATGACTATAGTATTAAGTACATTTACCACAAGTAAAATGCCAAAAACACAAAATGACAAGGGTTTGTATCCAGCTCTTGCACTTGAAGGGACAATAGAAGATACTTACAGAGATTTTCACTTGCACTTAACACACAAATGTAGTATCTTATATATTGAATTTACTTACCTCTAGTGTGGATTAAATGCTCTGTCAGTAAGGTATACAAAGAAGTATATGGTTAGGCACAACATAGATATCCACCTACCTGCCCATTACAGTTATGAGCTGTGTCTCTGTAAAAGTGTAACTTATAAGACTGGTGCTTCCTTCTACAAATGTCAGCATGTCACTATGAATAAGCATTTTCTGACAGTGTCATTCAAACACAGTATGCTTTGTGAATAGTTACTAGTACATTGTGTCATGTATATCCGACTATACATATATCAAAGTCTGTATCATTTGAATTCTCAAATTGTTCAAACTACAGCAAAAAAAAAGGAAAAAAATTCTTTATTATGACCTTCAACTTATACCACTATATGTCTTCAGAATTGCCCCTACCTACACAAAGGGTTGCCGACTTTCCTCCGGGAGATCTCTGAGGGAAGAAAAGATGCCTCTATGAGGGCGGAGCTTGTTGACGCAATTTATGCAAATCGCGTCATGAAGACCTGTGCCCCATCCATCAACACTACTATTCATAGTGTTACTGGGGGATGAGGAGGGGCTTGATAACACAAATTACAGCATCAAGTCCGCCCTATCCCTTTTAACACTAGGAATTACAGTACTGATAAGCTGGGGCAGGACTCAAGGCCGTAATTTGCATAGACTCACAGCCTCAAGCCCATTGCGGGAGAATTGTCTGGTTTCCCAGGATACCGGTAGAAATGTCCAAATTTCATGAGTCTCCTGGAATATCCTACACATTTGCCAAAATCCATGGGTATATAGCATAACATTTGTGCAAATGTGTGCAGGTCAAACAGAGGGGTCGGATATAGTAAAGTTCAATTTGTCAGAGCTGTGCAAACATACAGCTTTCTCAGTCTGTAGACAGACATTTTTAATATCTTTATAAGGAGCTGAACAAGCTTTTATATTTTGGACAAATGACCCCATTCGTTAAACAAAAAAAAACTCAGATCCTGTATAAAAAAGTTGTAATACAGTCACAAAAAATGCTTTAGTCAAGAAAGTGTAAAAACACAATTTGTCATGTAGTGGTTAAACAGTGTTTATTTGTTCACTCCAATAAACTTGAGTCATAGGCCAGGATGAAACAATATGTAAAAAAAATAGGAAGGGGGTAAAAGGCAGAAACATAATAAATGTATTGAAAAAGCAGAAAACCCTATGAAAATGCGTTGAAAAAGTCCCACAAAAGATACACTCACTGTGCCATATACACACTGAATTCACACAAAAACACCCAGATCTTCACTAGAAACACAAAAAGCAAGAAACCATATTAAATGCATTAAAATCCCCAGAAACCAAATTAAACACATGGTAAAATATTAAAACAATATAAAATTCAATTAAAAAGTTCCAAAAAAGCCAGATACACACACACACATATATTTTGCCATATACACATTTAATTTACACAAAAACACCAAGATCTACACTATTGAGACACAAAAAGCTGGAAACTGTATTAGACGTATTGAAAAAGGCGGAAACCATATGTGCATGTCCCTGTACATAAATGCACACTGATTTCACACAAAACCATCCGGCTTCATGCTTAATTCACGCTAAAATCCAAAGACCACAAAAGCCAGATACAAACTAAATTCACACAAAAACACCTGCATCACAACTAGATTCACAAAATAAATCTGGAAACCATATTAAATACATTGAAAAAGCCAGAAACCTTAATAAATGTATTGGAAAAGCCAGAAACACTGGGTGCCAGTTACAAAATTTTATTATACTTTTTCCATCCATTTATAAAGTTTCCATCTTTATGTTATACATTAATATGGATTCCAGCTATATCTGGGTGTTTTTGTGCGAATTAAGTGTGGGTATGGCTAAGTATGGCATGTCTAACTTTTTTGCTAGTATTTAAATGCATTTAATTAAATATTCCAATTTTTCCATACATTTAAAATAGTTTGCAAAGATATAAATCCCTTTGATAAACAGACCCCATAACACATTTGGAAACTTTTGAAGCACTATTCATTTAATACAAAAAAAATTTAAAATATTGTATATGCAACATGTTTTATAATACACTAAATTGAATATATCAGATAATGTGCTTCTGCACAGTACCTTCCCTGTCAACGTGTGTTACTCCACTTCCCCAAAGTATATATATTATACATTCATGTTTCACAACCGTTCTCACGACTCAAGCTATGCTCACCTTTGACATAATATTTTACACTATCGTAAAAAAAAGAATTTTTTTTTTTATTAATAAAACAATATATCTAAAAGTTTCTCAAAGTAAAAACAACGACTCACGAGTATCAATGAAATCAGTAAGATGTGAAAATCCTTCTCAGCAATCCGGTCTGTTCAATAAGTGGTTTACCCTTGACAAAGATGGCCGCTCTCTATTCTAGCAGCGACCAATCAGCATTCAGGTATTCTGTGACGATTTCGAGACTGGGATGATGAAAACAACATAAAGAGGAAGGTCGTGTTTGAGTGCTGTGCATGCGCACTACTAGCGATCCGTCTGTGGCTGCCTGTCTTTATTACAGGTCTGTACTGAAGACCCCCTGTAAAGAGAAAACAAGAGGGGCACAGCCGGGTGTATATAACCACCTCTGTGTGTGTCCCGTATAGTGCGGTTTTTTTTCTTTTTTTTTTTATTACTGCGTGTATGCCTGACAGTGGAGACATGAGGGGCAGAGGTGTCTATGTACTGGGAACCTGGACAGGCATGCTTCTTCATGGATTCATATGGGTCCTTATGGCTATTATTACTAGTTCTATTTAACCAATAGAGGAAATGCATGTGAGATGGATGTATACACTGGGAGGGTGGACTGTTGATTGAAACATATTATGGTGCAATACTACTGCAGACATAAACAAAGGCATGCAGTTTCCAGCCTTAGGGTTGGATCTAGACTTGCGAACATCACCCAAATCACACATGCAAAGTGCATAAGTGGGGTGTTTTGAGGGAAAGGCACATGCATTTTACGCACGTAACGTCTATTGTATGCAACTTCGTTCCTTATGATGGTAATTAGGAAAAAGGGTCTGGGCTTCCCTTTTACCCTCTAAGGGGGGCAGCGGGAAGCATTTTTATTTTACAGTGTAGGTGCATGAGAGGAAGGAGTTCACTCCCATCTTGCATGCAGACTTTAAGACCCCTGCATGTAAGGAAAGCATGCGGTGGTCTGGATCAGGTCCCTAGTCTTTATAAATATTTCTGTAAATAATGATCACAAACTATAACTTACAAGTAAAATTCCAAGAATAGATACTTTAAACTGTTGTAAGACCCTGTACTGTGACAATCCCTCTTGCTGAGATAAATAGATTGTTATTTAGACTGTTCATTGAAAAATGTTTTAAAATCTATATGATCAGGTGAATAAACATGGATGGATTTTGGCACAATGGATGAGTAAATGTTATACTTTATCCTAATAAAATGTAAAGCAAGTAAATGTCCTCTTTTAGTACATACGATGCACATACATACGTACATACGTTATTTTCAGGTTTGCTATTTGGCTGATCCAGTGTACAGTGAGACAGTTAACAATGGTGGCTAAGTTGCTTGTGCCACATTCCTACAAAAAAAGGACTCCTAGGAGACCCACTCCAAACTTGAAACAATGTAAAATGGCAAATAGGAACTACTTGGCCCATCCAGCCTGCCAATATTTTTTAAAAAAACCTTACATGAATCTCGGTTTTGTTTGAAGATTTCGGATATCCTCATGTTTGTCCCTAGTATGTAGAAATAGTTTTCTGTGTTAGCTGCTTCCACCTCTAATGGTAGGTTATTCCACTTATCAACTTCCCTTTTAGTAACCTTGTTTTATTTTAATAAACAACAAAAAAAAACTTGTGTATCAGTAAATCTTACTTCTGCAGTTAAGCCATGTCTGGAGCTAAAGGGAGAGTGAAGAAGAAGACAATATCTTTCGACCCTTCGCCTGACAATATTCCTGTCCGGTCATCTGTTCGACAGGTAGTAGTCTGCCTTTACTATGTAATTGTGCCTAACAGTTTTTGTTTTCATTTTGGTTATGTGATTTTTGTATACATAAAGCTATAAAAAAAAGTATGAATCCAAAAGGTCATTGCTCTCTTCTCATAGAAATGGTAAATTCCTTAGGTATTAAGGACACAGGTCTTTCTTTGTTCACATAATGGTTATCTAGGCCCGGATTCACAACTCCGTAAGTGTTTAACATACGTCCTTAATTTCCCCGATACTAGCTACTACGCATACGTAGTAACTATTTTACGCAATCTACATATTGTTGTGTTACATAGATTGCGTATATGCGAACCGCATATACGCAATCTACGTAACAAAACGATACGTAGATTCTGTAAAATCGTTACTACACATGCGTATCAGGAAATTATGGACGTATGTTGAACACTTATGGAGTTGTGAATCCGGCCCCTAATCGCTTTTTTAGTGTTCACTTTTCTGGATCCATCTCCCCTGCTCTTCCTCTTTCTGTTGTAGAAGTGCGAGGCTCGGTGTTAGGTCTGTTGCTCTTCTCAAATAGCACTTTCTTAACCATCCTATATTCTACATTGCAAGTTAAAATTGTAAAGCACTACATAATATGATGCAACTATATAAAAACCTGTTGATGTCATTTTTTTTTTATATTTTTCTTATCTTGTACTGATAAGGTGAAGAAAAAGCCCTGTGATAATCTAGATGATGATGAGGACTCCTCAGAAAAGAAATACAGGAAGTGTGAAAAAGCAGGGTGTACGGCAACATGTCCTGTTTGCTTTGCTAGTGCCGCTGAAAGGTAGACATTACATAACCTGTCGATAATCAACAATCAATCTTTTATACTGTTGTCACTATGGCAGTAGCTTTTTTTGCCCAAGGCATTAAGAATGAAGAAATTATATACATAAATGTGATAGTGTGGCAAAATAAAGAATCATGTGTAATGATTTGATTTCAGATGCGCTAAAAATGGATATACATCTAGGTGGTATCACCTTTCCTGTGGAGAGCATTTCTGTAACGAATGTTTTGATCACTACTATAGGAGGTAAGGGGCCTAGTCATTTTTCATGTATTTTCTTTGTTGTGCTATGATTTTCTTTTACATTCTTGTTCCTGTGAACAATATCACTTCCATACCAGGTCTTTATTCAAACTTCTCAATGTAATTGTATCATTTTTCTTATTGTTGGTTTATTTCTTTTTTTAAGTCACAAAGATGGTTACGAAATATACTCTTCTTGGAAACGAATATGGACAAGTAACGGGAAAAGTGAACCAAGTCCCAAAGCATACATGGCTGACCAACAGCTTCCATACTGGGTGACATTGCTTGGCTTGTCTTTAGAAAATTATAAAAAAAACAAAAAAAAAACAATAAAAAAACTGTTTTACCTTTTATGTTACCAGATCATAAATGTCTGTGTAGAGAGCGGATCTGTTTTTTCTTTTTCTTAATTAACTCATTTTTAAGGTATTATCTTGAAATATACAGTTAGGTCAATATATTTATATATTTAAAAAACTTTTCATTTTTTTTAACAATAGTATTAATATTTATTCGATTAACAAATAGATAAATGCTTTTGGAACTTAAAACATAATTTCCATACTTGCATAGATAGTAGGCTAATTCTCGTTTACATAGTAAAGCATGTAACGGTAGCTGGACATCAGATTTTATCTATGGGTGTGAGAGATCCATTATGGGGTGCAAGATAAAAGCTGTGCTGTAGATTTGTGCGATGTGCCATTCCAGAGGCAAATCACGCCCAATAGACTGCTCCATTATGTGATTTCTGTTTTATGGCTTGATTTCTAAGGTACAATGCACAAAACCTGAATGTGGAAAATGGCGTCAGCTAACAAAGGAGATACAGTTAACGACGCAAATGGCAAAAACATACAGATGTGGCATGAAACTGAATAATGCGCTGAAGGTAAGTGAGCTTTGGGATGTTGTTATTAGACATGTATGTGCTGCTCATTCCCCCATTCCCCTAAGCAGTAGACTTGATCACTGGGCAGCTACTCTGCACAAATATGGAACCGATTCCTGTCTATGCTGGTGATCATCTGCCCTCCCCATACAGGTATATGCCAAGGTGTGCCTTTGTGTGCTTGTTGGCATCGTTAACTTCCATCCAGACACTGATTTGCTTTATTCTTTATATTTATGTACATTGTTGTGTCTGAACTTTACAATTTTCTATTTTACTAACAGGCTGAGGGGTCGGATCATTGTGCTATGCCAGAGGATCTAGTAAGTGCCATTGTAGAGAATTACAACTGCACAGTGAAATGTATGTTACATGTTCTGAAATGTTTCTTCATTTTAACAACGTGTGTGTGTGTGTGTGTGTGTGTGTATATATATATATATAATATATATATATATATATATAATATAATTATCTCAAAAAAGGCACCCCAGCACTCTTGCAATAAACCAGTAACCAACAATGACTATCTTTAAAATAAAAGTCAGGGAAATTAGTTACATACATCTGCAGATATATGATGAGCCACCAGCCACTTACAAGGCTTCTTAACTCTAAAACTGTCAGAGTCTTAACTTTGGGTCATCATCAATGTTGTCACTTGCAGAGGGTTTCTGAAGTATCAACGCATCCGTGGTATTCAATGCTCATCCTTCCTCCATTGCTGAAAGACAGCCCGGCGGCTGCATTGTTAGCAGCTTACTATCCAGACTGTGTGGGCATGAGTCCATCATGTACCAACACAAATCGATTTATTGGAGAAGGAAAATTGGAACAGTGCAGAGAAGCTACTTCTAACTTTTCCAGTAAGTCATTATAACTTAGTACTACTTTTATCACAATAGTAGTTTTATTCTGTTTTTCTTTTTTATGTATAACTTGTTTTTAGTCATCATATGTTATACCTGTTGTCCCTCACTACAGAATAAACAAAGATCCTGATATTCTGTTTTTGTTGTAACCACATTACATTAAAATTGAAAAGAGAATATTTATTGTATTTGCAGCTGCAGGGATTAATCAGTACTTTCAGCCGTTCTATCAGCCTAATGAATGTGGTAAAGCCCTATGTGTCAGGCCAGATGTTATGGAATTGGATGAGCTCTATGAGTTTCCAGAGTACTCTAGGGACCCTACGATGTATTTGGCCATAAGAAACCTAATTTTATCTCTGTGGCACATTAATTGTAAGGTAGGTTCAAACTACTTCAATAACCTTTATTATAAATTGTATATTGTTTTCTATATTCATGTTCATGGGTGTAGTAAGGCTCAAAACATGGAGTGGGAGTCTTGTTGAGGGTGAAAGGGCTATAGCAGATCATCTTAACAAGTATTTCTGTTCAATATTCACAAAAGGAGAGGGGGAAGGACTTGCACTGAGGAACAGGTATTAAAAGAACTTTCAAAGCTGAAAGTGGACACATAAATGGGACCAGATGAAATACATCTGAGGATACTAAAAGAGCTTAGACGGGTGCTGGCAAAACCATTAACTGAATTATTCAATCAGTCACTAATAACTTGGGTAATTCCAGAGGACTGGAAAATAGCAAATGTCGTCCCTCTGCATAAAAGTGGAAGTAGGGAAGAAGCGTCAAACTACCGACCAGTGAGTCTAACATCAGTAGTAGGGAAATTGATGGAAACACTGTTAAAGGAA
>WWET01000011.1:1743527-1759617 GCA_011038615.1 Limnodynastes dumerilii
CCATCTGTGTTCAGCACTGGGTGGCTGGCTGCTTGTCTATCAACACTGCATTCTGTAGACAGTCAAAAGAGACATTCAAAGCTGTAACATCCTCAGCAGAGCTGTACTGTCTTCGGTAAGAGGCCTATACCTCCTGCTGCAGGCAGTACAGCTCTGCTGAGGATGCAGTAGCTTTGAATGTCCCCTGGGAGGCCTCTTTTGACTGTCTGGAAGGCAATTGAGGGTACAGTTTCATTGAGGAAATCTGCAAAACCTAAGGCCTGTGTTGTCGCGCTGCTGCTATATCTGAGAATAGTGTGACACACGTGGAACTGGCTTCTGAAAGACTGCTCTTCCTTCAGGAATATGAGAGGCCTCTTTCGTGTGTTAAGCCCGCCATACAATTACCAGCACACCAACCTACACTACTGTGCATAGACTGTGTCCAGTGACCCCATTCCCATACCCTTTCATCAGCTCCTTTTTCCAATTGTCTTCCTATATTTCCTCACTGCAACCCTCAATGTTTTCAACTACTACCAGCTATTTTTCCACCACCAACTTTCCAAGGAGGACCAAAGAGAGATTGCCTGCTTTATCACTTTGGAAGCTCAGACTATTGTAGTAATTGATGTACCGTATTCTAGCTCTGTGGCATTTTGCATCTCTGCTATGTGAGTCGCCTGTTATTCTCATCACCCTGGTGCTGTGACTGTTTGCATGACCAGCTTAAGCTGCCTCTATAACACATCCATCAGCACTGTCATAATCTCTCTGTCACTCCTCAAGAGATGCCACCAAAGAGACTTAAACTACTGCCGCTACATCTGCCAGTATGCTTCCTGACCTGTCCTGCTATCTGCTAATAGATAAATTTATAGATCAACACACTAGTTCTATTTGGCTTTTGTCTCATTGAATCTTTGCCTAAAGTTCTCGGGATCAGCCCAGAAGCTGACTCCGCCCTCACGGTAAAAAAGATATATCAAATGAATGCTCTACACACTGCCACTAAGATGAAAGCTGCTGTGAATGAGCTTAAAACTCCAAGCTTAGAGGGCGAACAGATCACCTGGAAACCAAAATGGAGGAGCTGGTGGCCTAAAATAATGGCCTGATTACTTTTCACGAAACGCTCCAGGTTAAGGTCAATGCCCTTAAGGATAAAATTGCTGATTTAGAAGATTTGTGGGATTCCAGAGTCTCTCACTTACGTATCTTATGTCTTTCTCCTTGGCGCATTTTTGTAAGTTACTTCCAAACACGTATAATAATGTAATCATAGGACCAAATCAAGACGTTCATCATGCGTTCCAATGCAGAAGTCACTCTCGGATAGCTGGGTGGGTCCACGCACCATGCATATTTGAAACACGTGATGAGTGGACATGGCAAATCGTACAGTAAGGGCTTTCCCAAGCACGCACTTACGATCCTGCATTTTGGACATGAACCTTCCGCATGTGGAAACTTAAAAGTAGGGTTGAAAGGCCTGTACGTGTGAGGGGAGCGCAGGGAACATGCACTCTCCTCGTACATTAGGAATATAGGTTGTGCTTATCATATTTGATGCCACAGTTGTGCCCTAATATTAAGGTTGACTACAGGATGACATGGCATGCTGGCGCTTGTGGATCTCCAAGCGCCAGCATGCCCTGGCATCCTTGGGCATGCTGGTGCTTGTAGTATTACAAGCATCAGCATGCCCTATACTTGAATTTGTTAGAGGGGAGGGGATTTTCCATTTTTTATATTTATTCATTTCACCATCCGGCCCTAAGAGATTTTTTTACTATTGTCATAGCATTAGTAAACAAATCTATTCAATCAGGTGTCATTGTGAAGTGATGGGCTGCTTTCAGAAATAAAGACAGCCGCAAGTTCCATTTTTTGGCTGTCTGTATTTCAAATAGGGAGCCTTTTTAGAATTTTTTTTTATGAATGGGTGAGTGTGCCTAATCAGCATAATTGCCCATTCATTTTCGCAGGAACAGCTGAAGACCCACCGCTGATAGCTCTGGAGAGTTGAGTAACCCTTCTTTTTTTTAAAAAATGTTTTTTATTTTCAATAAGGCAATTAACATACAAACAATGGGCCTGATCCAGAACAACGCTTCAAAGCGAATTTATGCGTGGCAGAGATGTAAAATCGCTGTTTAGAACGCACTGCGCATGCGCACCATAGAAAATACGCACATTCACGTAGCGTAATTGTGAACATATGGGCCATTCACGTATGTGTCATGTAAATACTTACGTGTGGGCGTGCCAATTTTACATATGTCCAAAATACCTCTGAAATACGTGAAGTAGGCGGGGGGTGGTATTTAAAGTGTACAGTATGGGCGTGCTTAGCTGCGTAAAATCGTTCAGCCCATACGTACGTGTGCGTATGACAGCGGTTACGTGTGAAAAAGTTAAGGTAGGGTTTGGGAAGCGTATCTTGACAAAATACGTCCGTGCAAGGGGTGTGCCGAGGGGAGTGTAGCGAACTTACGTGCACGAAAATACGCACCGCGAATAAACGTACGACACACGTAGTTCTGGATCTACCCCAATGTCATGACAACTCACATCTACAAGATGCAGTACACCCAAACATAAATCAAATACAGTACAATTTGTCATTAAAGGGGGAGTTTATGGGGCAAATGAGGAGGCATGTGATGTCTGACCTTCAAGAGTAAGATTAGTTAGCAAACAGTGAAACTGAGAGAGTGGGGGAGGGTAGCACAAATCAGGTACAACATTAGAACAAATGTGCTAGTCACTATAACATCCTTAACATATTATTACAGTAGCCCAGGTATCCATGGATTCTACAGTCTAACATAACCCAAATGAGTAACCCTTCTTTTATCCAGGGTCTTAAGACCTGGGTTGCAGAAAAAAGGGCGTTTCATTAAATGCCAGGGTTTTTGGTGGTCGTGTGAAACGGGTTTAAGATGAAATTATCACCTCTTCGTAGAGATTCGTCTGTTGGTGTCGCATGCCAAATTTGATAGAAAAATGACAAATTTAGAATATATTTTAAATGGGAAAATGTTGCAACAGTTTCTTGGAATCTCCATGAACTCCGTGAAGAGGGCATGTTTACACAAGATGTTTTTTTTAGAAAGATAATATTCCAGAGGAGTGCCTTTAAGGGGTAAGCTTTGTTAGAAAATGACAGTTTCTGTTTTTTTTCTTACAAATAGGGAAAATAAGTTCCTTTATACAGATAGGAAATCTCATAATAATGCATGTGTCATCTAACAACCCTGGGAGTACTTAGGCTTTACATGAGAGGAACAAGATGGCCAACTTCTCTCCCACATGTTTTCTCCCATATGGTCCTCAAGCAATACCGAAATAATATACCATATCCTGTGGTTATCTGCAGATTCAGCACTATCATGGTGTGAGATTGGCATCACTTACAAAATGGTGGAACTGCTAATTCACAGCTTTGTGTGTTGGCTTACCAGGTGGTGATAAACCATTGCATGCACAGGAGATGTCACACTCTGCTCTTTTCAGTTGTTGTTTAGTTGTTGTCTGTATTATTCAATGAAAACGTTCATTAAAGCTCAAGCCTTAATGTCATAAATGTATTGCATTTTGTAAGAATTCTTAATCAAACATGTTAAACCCTCTATGGAATATATTCAATAAAAAAGCCAAATGCTTAGCTCCAGTTTCTCATCCTAACCCACAGTCTCAGTGCCCCACAGATGGATGAAAGAGAAATAAGAGCTACCTATTTTGAGGCAACACTAGACAACACTCCTTCCACACTGATATTGTTAGGACAGGCTCACCGAGGTGCGAGGTCTAACCAGAGCCCTAATGGTGGGGACAGGCTTGGCTGCAGAACTCTGGCAGGTCGTGGTCCCCAGCGAACAGGTCCTATGAGTGCGTGTAACACTGGAGAGACAAGAAATACCTGGTGATAACAGAGGGGACCCAGACAAACAGTGAATACAAACAAGGGCAACCACTCACCAAATCACGCAGCACACGGCAGACAAAAACAGGCTGGAACACAGAAGGTTAGGTGGGCAGGAGAAGGAAACAAACTGGAAACAAAGGGCCTGATCCAGAGCTACGAAATTGGCCGATTTCGATCGAGCGTACGACCGTTTTTTGCGTATTTTCGTACGAAAATTCGCACTGCGCATGCCCAGTATGACAGCTTCCTGTCGGCTGGACGACATGAGCGTATAGCGTTCGTATGGTGTGCGAATTTTTCGCTCGAGGGGCGTGCGTTCAGTATGACGGTCGGCTGGGCGCTCGTTTGACAACAGGGAGGCGGGGATAGCCATTTAAATTGTACAGTATGGGCGTGCTAAGCCCGTACGCTCAGCGTATTTTGTGCGAAATTTCGTACGGCCGACGGTCGTACCCAGTGTAGGGTATAGGCGCCGTAAGCAGGTACTTTACTATGGGAGTGTTAGGGGCGTGCATGTTTATTCGCACGGTCGAACGTACGCATTCGCCCGCCGTGCGAATTTTCGTAGCTCTGGATCAGGCCCAAAGGCACACAGGCAGGATGTGGGACACTTAGCAATCACAGAATAAACAGATCAAGAGAGAAGCGAGAAACAACAGAAGCAGGCTAGCAAGCTATAACCGGCAGCGCTGCTGCTGAGTGGCAGGAAATATAATGGGACTACTGGCCAAGCACCAGCCAGCAGTCTGGGTGGCAAAAACAGCACACCTGGCATCCTGGCTGCTAAGCAATGCCAGGACGCCAATGCAGGGATAGGGCAGAGTGGGCTGAAGGCGAATCACTGCGTCTTGGTTTCCTAGCAACTCCAGGATTCTAGTGACGCGCCAGCGGGGAAGCTGAGGCCAGAACCTGCAGGGAGGCTCTGTGTTGTTGCTGCTTATCAATGCCAAGATGCCCAGAACGAGCCGCCAGAAGAGGAGGGTGGGTGCCGCCGGGAGTCGATGCCGTACACGCTGTCCGTAGAGTGAGACAGCGTGTAACAGATACATCCTGACCAAGTGGGTTTTGTTAATTCCCGCCAAGCATCCGACAATACTCACAGGGTTTTTGACCTTTTGGAATTTATATCTTGACCCTAGAGGCAGAAAAAGCCTTTAATAGGTTACATTGGCTGTTAATGCAGGAAGTGCTCTGCAGATATGAGTTTAAAGGTAAAATCCTCCACTCTATTCTAGCTCTTTACTCTGCCCTTACAGCTAAAGCTTTTAGTAACGGCTTTCTTTTCTCTCCTTTCGCTATGTGGAATAGAACAAGGGAAGGATGCCCTATGTCCCCCTAATCTTCACATTAGCTATTGCACTTCCGGAGGCTTTGGTTCGTTCCTCTATAGATTTTCCTGGTGCTAGAAGTGGTGATGTTGATCATAAGCTCTGTTTGCTTGCTGATGATGTTGTGTTTTTTCACGTCCAACATGGAGACCTCTCTATTAGAAATTCTATAAATCCTGAATAAATACTCTGAAACATCCTTTTATAAGCTTAATAATACCTAATTGGTCGCTTTACCACTTAATATCCCTCCTGTTCTCTTATCTAAGCTGCAACAACACTTTCCTTTTCATTGGAAACCCAAAATGATCAACTTGGACAGGGTCAGATTATGGTCCCTGTGGGTCTGATGCTATAAATTATCAAGGGCTCTTTGGAATGGACATTACGTGTGGGGTGTTCAATTATATGTGGGGAGATCAGTACTATAGAGGTCATAGATAGCACCTAACCATGCATGCCAATCAAGATTATAATGTCCAATAATTGTATAACATTTGCACAAAAAGTATTTTTAAAGCATTTTATAAAGTTAAAGCAAAGCTGCGATTTATCTGTATAGGGAGGTTCTGCAGTGAACTGTTTTACGGAAAAGTAATGCTCACAGTTTTATGCAGTGATGTTTAACAGTTATATTTTTCAGTCCTATTTTACCGTCATGCACTACACTTTCTACTCCTTTACTATGGTCTCATGGCAAACAACTAGCAGTATTTTTTTGCAGGTCTCAAGAAAAAAAAAAAGAAAGAAAAGTGATTTACAACTGTCACATACAGAGCGGGTTCAAGGATGGTGGGTGCTCCCTGCAAACCATAAATTTGCAACCTTTAGATTTACATTCAATTACCCGTGCCGTAATGTAATAGATATACCATGATTGATTTATAAACAGACAAAAAAACCTAAAGAACATCATACTATATAAACTCCATCCTAGTGATGGCCATGCAATACAGACTGCATTCTAGTGACCGTCATACAATACAGATTGCATCATAATGACTGTGTCACGGTTTGCGGCGGCAAGCACCACACTTACCCTGTCAGGAGTCAGCTGGCAGTGGTCCCCTCCCGGCAGTCCCGTGGTCTTGGCCATTGGAGACTGTCGCCAGTGTAGTGACAGCCCCTGTACTTACCCAGCATTATCCCTGCATCTTCCCCTGGTGTCTCCTCGTGGATTCTGGCGCCAAGTACCACTGAGCCCTGGTTCATGGGCGCCGCCATCTTGCTTGGGGTCACATGCTGCTGAACTACCAATGAAAATCCTTTGCCTCAGCCCTCCAGCCAATCAGTGCACAGGGTGTACTATTTAAACTGCACAAAAGTCCAGTCCAGTGGCCTGCATTCCAGTCCGGTTCGGTTGCCTGCACTACAGTCCGGTCCAGTGGCCTCCATTCCAGTCCGGTTCAGTTGCCTGCACTACAGTCCAGGCCAATGGCCTGCATTCCAGTCCGGTCCAGTTGCGTGCCCTAAAGTCCGGTCCAGTGGCCTGCATTCCAGTTTGGTCCAGTTGCCTGCACTACAGTCCGGTCCTGTGGCCTACATTACAGTCCGGTCCAGCTTGTCCAGCATCCGGTCCAGCCTGTCCAGCATCCAGTCCAGCTTGTCCAGCATCCGGTCCAGCCTGTTCAGCATCCGGTCCAGCTTGTCCAGCATCCGGGCCAGCTTGCCCAGCATCCAGCAGTCAACCCAACTACTACAATTATTTGAACAGTTCTCTCCTGCCACAGTCTGACCAGTTCGGTCCTACTGGGACTCTTGTTTTGTTCTTCTGGTTCTTATGTTCTCTCATGAGCAAGTCACCTATTAAACCCGCCAGCTTCCACTTTCAGTCTGCTCGTCTTTGGATTTCGCGACAGGTCCACAAAACCTCGTAGCCGTGTCAGACTGCCTTACAATATATCACTACTGATTACCACAGAAAACAAATTGCATTCTAGGGTCCGCCATAGAATACACACTTTATCCCGTGACCGCAGCATTCTTTCAACCACAATGCAATAAAAAAGACATCACTCTCATTGTCATACAGTAAAATCATTCTTGTAACCACAATACCAGAAAAGAAGCGCAAGTTTATGAACATTTTAACAATACAAAGATAATTCATATGACCTTAAAACAATATTACCACCATCATTATAAATGAACCCCCTCAAAAAAATGATTAACTTCCTTATTGTCAATAAGTGAATCCTCACATCACCAATTGTATTTACTAGCCTCCAGAGATCTTTTGTTGTTTAATTGTAAGTAGTATTTCTGAACATTTGAAGGATTTTGAAACCATACAAAAGTACAATAATACCATCCAATGTTGTTGTTCCTCCAGATGTTCATTATTTATTTTTATATTAAAAAAACCTGTTGATTCATATTGACAACAACTACAGCATCAGTTAAAAATGTCTAGCAAAGAAAAATCCATAGATAAATATATATGTATATAGTATATAACAAAAGGCTATATCCACATAGAGAAAAAACTTTTTTTACATTCAATAATTTAGAATCATTTTGTTTATTGCCTTCTCTATTCCCTATGATTTTGATGAGGATGCCATCTAGTGGAGGGACCAGGTCATTATTATTGTGACTGGTTATCCCAGTTAGTTTCTATAGGGCACTTTAATGTGAATGTATACATTGATATAAATTTTCTATTTGCACAAATGTGTTATGAATTTAAAAATATTTTTTTGATACACATAAGTGCTTTTGAGAGCTGTATATGTTCTTAAAAATTTACTTTCAGGATATATTGGGTCAGTGTATACATATGTACTATCCATTTGCTTTTACTTAGACTTCTTATACAATGGTTGTTCAAATTGAAAAATCCTATCTCTTTTTTATATTCTAGATATATGTTTGGATTATTAAATGTTATTTTTTTAAAGGCGTTACTTGTATTTTTAAATTATTATTATTATTATTATTATTATTGTTTATTTATAAGGCAACACAAGGTGTCTGCATTGCTGTACAAAATAAAACAAAATAAAGTACAGACATACAGGGTAATGATGGACAGCATAGTACATAATAAAATGCAATATAAATATAAAAATATCACAAAAATACAATAACATGAAGCAAGCACAGATCGCAAGGAAAAATACGAGGTGTCAAGTTTGGCAGATCAGGGAGGAGGGGACAGAGTGCAGTGAGATGTTGAGAGGGAGCCACCAGGTGGGGATGGGGTAAAAGGGTAGCAGAGGGGGACAAGAGGTTACGAAGTGAGAGGGGAGTGGTGGAGAAGGGAACAACACTAGGATGCAGGGCCCTGCTTACATAAGCTAACACACTAAGTGGGAGGGGCGAACTTACACAAAACATAAAAAGGGGGAAGGAGTGGACTGCTGGTGTGAGCGGAAGATGGGGGAAGGAATGAAAAGAAGGGATAGATGTAGGATGCAGTGAGGATGTTAATTGGAGGAGGGGTAAGCTAGCCTGAACAGGTGTGTTTTGAATGAGCGCTTGAAGACCTGCAATGTGGGGGAGAGTTTGACTGAAAAAGGGAGGTCATTCCAGTGCAGAGGTGCAGCACGGGAGAAGTACTGGACACAGGCATGAGATTTTTGATTAAGAAGGTCAGACAGCGCTGATTAGCAGAACGGAAAGGGCGGGAAGGGGTGTGCATGTTAATGAGTCTGAAAAGGACAGGAAGCCAGTGGGGGGTTTGACATAAAGGAGAGGCTGAGGTAGAGCGGCGTAAGAGGAAGATGAGACTGGAAGCAGCATTGAGTATAGATTGCAGGGGGGCAATGCGGGTGAGCGGGAGACCTACAAGGAGGTAGTTGAGGCGTTATGATATGACTAGAGAGTGGATGAGGGTTTTAGTAGATTCACTGGTATGGAAAGGACAGATGCGTGCAATGTTGCATAGTTGGAAATGACAAGAATGAGAGAGGGCACGGATGTGTGGTATAAAGGAAAGTGAGGAGTCGAGGATGACACCTAGGCAGCGAACTTGAGGGGATGAGGAGACAACGGTATCACCAATGGTTATGGTGATGGATGGAAAGGTATTTGATCTTATAACCCTCTAGGGGAATGAGAGATAAAAAATTAAGCGCCTGAAAAATTCCAACTTTGATTAGATCGAGGTCCTATTTAAAGGGAAGTACTTTTACCTCCAGTAATAACCTGAGGAAACGGCGTGTCTAAGCCATGAAACGCATCAAGGTGGCTCTGGTCTAACTTAAATCAAGACTTTGATCTATCAAATTTCTTTGATATTGAGGTGCAGTTATAGCTTATCTGGATCCCGAAATTATCGTTTGGAATTGACTTTGCTATTATCACTTGGCACTTGGCACTCTGGGACAATCAGTCTCTTCGCTAGAATACCTCAGCTGTTTCATTATGGCAAGTACAGAGGTGGGAGGATGTGGACCGCTTGCTTAAACACTGGAAATCTGTACTGGACTTTGCTAAGCTGAGTACATGTAGTGCCGATAAGTTCCTTTCCACTCAACCTACTTGGCTTAAATGATTACCGGAGATCCTTTACTTTGGAAATAAAATTATTATTATTAAATAAAATATTATTATTAATTCCAGCATCTACAGCTATTTGTGCCAATTTCCAATATTCTACTAAAAACAGCACTTTATCTTTTGCTCTATTTGGACCTGGATTGATGTGCTAATAGAAATGTATATGCTCTGTGCATTTAAGTATATTTAATTGCTTGGTGTGTTAATACCTATACATTATTGTTATTTTATCAAGTAACGTCTTTAATTTATTATTGATTATATTTTTGTTATGTTATTTTCAATTTTCTATGGTTATAGCAGGCCATAGCGCTGACTAGTATTTTTAATTAAATATATACAAGGTATGTCTATTAAATAACGAGACTGTGATTCCACCTAGTAAACAAAGCAGTCAGAACCGGTTATAACTGCATACGTAGTGACCCTGAACATGTGGCAGAATGGGTTCCAGAAGGCGGTACGTAGATATGTAGATTAAGTAAAAAATTTACTGAGCATGTGCAGTAGTAAAAACCGTAAAACTCCGGACGTATATGTTATACGTCCGGGAGTCTGCATACGGTCCAATGATAGGAATGACACTGATTCTGACCAATCAGCATACAAGGGGCTGAGAAATTAGCTAAATGATTGTCCAGTGGGCAGGGTTAATCGCTAGACTTTTTCCCTTGCATGTGTGTAAGACAGTGTTTCCCAACCCTGGTCCTCAAGTACCACTAACAGTCCATGTTTTCCAGGCCTCCATACAGAACAAGTGATATAGGGACGTATTCAGAGATCCATCGGCGATGGGGCCGCAAATATACGCAACTAAGTGGCAGGTCGGAGCTGGTTATTCCCACTAGAAAAAACAGTCACTCCCACCGCAACCTCCGGCCGGACCTAAACTTCCACCTGCACTGACTTGCCCTATCTGGCCGCACTCACTTCCGGCCTTATGTGTATTAGTTGTGTATATTACCTGCCCTAACTCTGTAAGCGCACCCACTTTCCCTCATCTCAATGCCTCCCCCCGCCCATTTCTATGCAAATCCTTAGTTCCATATATTTCCGCATCACTTACGGTTGCATTATTCTCAGCCCGATTCAAAAGTCCGTCCCTTAGCCATTTCCGACCTTAACTTCAACGTAGATGGCGTATCATTATTACTACGCATGCGCAGTTGATGCAAAATAGATCCGATCCTAAAAATATGCACGTAACTTTCGTTAAAACCGGATCTCTGAATACGGCCCATAATGAGTACCACCTATGGAACTTTTAAAATGTGTCAGTCAGTAATGAACACACCTGTGCTCCAGCAAGGAGAACTGGAAACCATACACTGTTAGTGGTACTTGAGGACCAGGGTTGGGAAATACTGGTGTAAAAGAAGAAAAGAAATGAAATGCATGTCAGCACTTTATTAAAGCAATCTCTGGAAGTTTGATCATCCCATTAGTTGCTGCTAGGACTAGTTTAAATAAGTCTAGTTCCAAATGGAGGCTTGGGGATATAGTCCCATCAGCCCCATTGTTAATCCGGCTATGTACTTGGGCATACAGATTACATCTCAATTTTAGGAAATTTTTGATTGTAATGCCTCTGTATTGCTAACACAGATTTTACTCTGATTAAGTCATAGTTGAGTTTTGAGATCTCCTTGCTGGGGCGGGTGGTTGCATTTAAATGTTGCATTTAAAATGTCTTTACTACCTAAGCTAACGTAATTGTTTCACACGATTCCAATATCTGTGGCCCCACTCATACCTCTCTAGGTTCCATAAATGATCTATATGGAAGAATAAACTAGATTTGCTTTTGCTAGGATGACCCTCCCTAACAACCCTGTTTAAATACCAGGAGGCATGCCTGTTGGCCCAATTTAAGGACTGGTCCTCTGCTCCATGTCAAATGCCCTGGGTTGATATTGAATCCACTGCCTTCTCCAAATATCCCCTCTCTGATTCTCTGTGGACCCCTAAACCCCTATGGCCACCAGGTCCTCAATGCTTTCCTCCACTCTTGGTTCACTAAAAGTGTGGGATGAAAATGTCTCCAGAATGGAGGATTTGATTCTACCCACTAATAATCTCTCCATTCAGGCCATCTCTAAACTCATTCCTGATTGGAATATTTCTACCTGGAAAAGTAAAGGTATTAAATATATTTCTGATTTAATGTCTGGACTTTATTACCCTTTTCTGCTCTTCAAGATAAGTTTGACATTTCTTCCTCATATTTTTAAATATATTCAACTAAATTATTGGTTTAAATAAATCTTTAAGTCTTAGAGATCCCTACGCCCCCCTCCGGATGCTATCAAATAAAAAATGTCTTCAGATGCTGAAAGGAAGGGTATTACTTTTGGGTACCAGTTTATTGTGCAGACACAGCTGGCATGGGAATCAGATTATAAGTTTCTCCATAGATAAATGGGGAAAAAAATTCAAAACATGCTTTTAATTCTCCAAATGTTTGAACCACTTTTAAATAGCATGTAACTTACCCCAGCTAGACTCCAAAATTTGGCCGACAAAATCGAAATTCTTCTGGCGCCAATGTAATAACATAGGTATCTTTTGCACATTTTGGAATTGTCCCTTTATCCGCCCAGTCTGGATCTCTGTCTTTGATTGATTGGGCTAACAAGATCTTCACCTTGATTTAGTACCTTCTCCTAATAAAGCCCTATTTAAATACTTCCCATTCACAGTCCCTACCCATACTAGGTATGTTGTGGGCCATATCTTTATTGCAACCAGGGCGGCTATAGTTCAAAATTGGAAAAACCCCAACCCCCCCTCTTTAAACCTGATTATTTCTAAAACACATTTTTTTTTATCTGTTTATTGAGTTTTTTTCTTTTTTTAACATCACATGTACAGTGCAATACTTCAGTAAGCATTTCAAAGGATGTGACAGATTGACATTATTCAATATACATTTGACAATATCTCAGAAGGAAAAGACAGTCACATTATATGAAATTCAGTTAGATAGAAGTACATGTAAAAAAACTTACATTTATAACAAACATTGACATCATGTAAAGTAAAACAACTTAAAATTAAGACAAAATTAAAATTAAATGCCGTACAATTTCTGCCCAGACGGAATTAAGGTTTAAAGAGGCCAAGTATTAGAAAAGAGAAATTTGTAGTAAAAAAAAACACAAAAAAAACATACAAGTTTGATATCCGGCCTCTTACGAATTGTAAGAATTTTAACAACTCTACATCTAAGCCACCACCCCTGCCCTCCACCTATAATTATTTGTTCTTCATCCTCCCGCAAATTTCCCTCACCCAGGTAATTGCCTATACAGATACCATGTAGTGTTCTTGAAGAGCTGATATATATGGGATTGTGTACTTGTATCCAATTGATCAATATACGGACCCCACTTCTTATAAAATTTTTCGACTCCCTTCTCTATGTCTGGTAGGGTTGCTTGTCTGTCCCAGTATAAAGTGCGCAACACTAGGCTTTTAACTGTTCCCAGGAATGGGGGTGAAGAGGAGATCCAACATTGAAAGCTTGCTTTGTTTGCCAAAACCAATATTATTACCAGGACTGGTATCAACTTAGAGTCGAGGGCCTAGGTCCCAGATTCACACATAACATTGCTATAGGATCTTTCGCAACACGCAGTTGGAAGGTCTGGTTTATGAATTTGGTGATTTTATTCCAAATTGTGATATTTTCCTACAATACCATAAATTATAGAAAAGGTCTCTCCTCTCTCTACAGTATCTCTCTCAGGGCCCGATTCAATTGTTAAAAAAATCGTTCGCCGGCGTATTTTTAACGCTTTTAAAAAATTTTTTTACTGGCGTTATTTTTTTTTTTTATTCAATGAGAGGTGCGGATTTTTAACGCTGCCCTATGTTGTGCCCCAACAGGGCATGCTGATGCTTGTAGAACTACAAGCATCAGCATGCCCATGGATAGCAGGGCATTAGGCACCATGCCCTGCCATCCAGGGACCGCTGAGCAGCTGCTAGAGGAAAAAAAAAATCTCTCTCTTAACGCTGCAAAACACTTCCTGCTAGCAGGAAGTGCCGGGTGCTACTGAGGCTATTACCCAGTGCCTGAAGTATCGTGAGAACGTGATTTCAGGCACTGGGTAATAGTCTCTCACTAGCGCCGGTCACCTCCTGCTAGCAGGAGGTGATTTGCGGCGTTAACAGAGATATTTTTTTTTTCCTCTGGTTATTTTTTTACCGCTGGCTGCTGTTTTAGCGCAGCGGTAAAAAAATAATTGAATGGGCGAATTTTTATCGCTCAATTGCCGGCGAAGGCGTCATATTTTTAATGACGCAAAGTTTTTGAAAACTTCGCCGGCAATTGAATCGGGCCCTCAGCATCTACATCAGACTCCACCTTCCCGCACTTTTTACAGTCTCTTAACCGCTACTCTATGACCTCACCGCTGATCTCTATGACAACCTGCTGCCAGGGCTGCATGGGACATTTGCTATATGCAAGATACCTGCAATAGCTTCAAACATTTTTTTTAATTCCTAATTTTTCCTGTGATGGGAGTTTGCAGTTTTCTTAACAGACATCTTTAGATCAGATATTATCAATAGACTGCATCCAGTTTGAAAACTGGGGGAAATAAGGTGAAAAATCACACTAGGATAATATGATGTTGATTTTCAGATGGGTCAAAAATTTTTTGCATACAGGAAGTATACTTGGCTTCAATGGAGTAACTAGCTTGGGATATGTGGGGCACGTGCCCTAGGTGCTGATGGATGCCTAGCTGAAGGGGCTCCATTGGTGTCATCTGGGCATAGCCACCATACTCACTCTACCGCCTCAGCCACACACAGCATAATCTTCCTTAAGCTGCAGGTCCTAAGAGGACCACCGGGTCGCTCCCCATCAGTAGTTTTAGGGCTTCCTCTAGCCGACCGCAGGTGGCAAACCAGAATGTGGACTTAAGTCCCCACCAGGTCCACAGCTGCTCCGGACCTCCTAAGCAGCGGAACCAGGGAGCTGTGTACTTTAAGCAGTGCCCTGGTTCCTAGGCAACAGCATGTTGGGCATGATGATGTCACAGACATCAGGGGCAGCACAAGGGGCCTGATCCAGAGCTACGACTGCAATCGCCCACGAGCGTAGCGTATGTTCGCCCGGGCGTATAAACTTTCACGCCCATAACACTCCCATTGATTGTACCTGCTTACGGCGGCTGAACCCTACACTAAGATTTTCAAGCGTACGTGCGAATTTTCGTACCGATACGCTGGTCGTACTGGGCTTAGCACGCCCATACTGTACAATTTAAATGGCTATCCACGCCTCTGTGTAGTAACTCGAGCGTCCAGACAATCGTCGTACAAAACGCACGCCCCTTGAGCGAAAAATATGCTGAAAATACGCTCGCTGTACGCTCATGTCCTTCGGTCGACCGGAAGTTGTCATACTGCACATGCGCAGTGCGTTTTTTTTCACAAGTTTTCGCTTACCATCGGCGTACGATCGCTTGCGGCCGTAGCTCTGGATCAGGCCCAAGAAGAGCAGACAGCAAGGAAGAAGAGGAGCGGAGAAGACAGGAAAGAGATGGAGAAAGGAAGATTGAAGGCAAGAGAGGAAGTAATCAAAAGGTAAGAAAGAACAGAGAGTGCAGTGTGAGTGATGGTATGGTGGGCACTGTGTGTGAGTGATAAAAAATACATAACCCTCTAACAGTGCTGTGATAGGATCACATATAAAAAGAGAGAAATATAAAAGTGATGAATCAAAATGAAATCCAAATTATTCGAACTTCAAACCAATTGAAACACAAATCAATGAATAAAAACAAACTCAATAATCAAAAATCGGTTGGATGAAAAATCATAATATTGGGTAAATTAAAGTGCCAACAGAAAGATCCTACCCAAAGCACCTGCCAGACACTACCTAAGTGCTGAGGGATTGTTCACCC
This sequence comes from Limnodynastes dumerilii, assembly GCA_011038615.1. Taxonomy (NCBI): domain Eukaryota; kingdom Metazoa; phylum Chordata; class Amphibia; order Anura; family Limnodynastidae; genus Limnodynastes; species Limnodynastes dumerilii. The sequence continues at coordinate 1,759,193 of WWET01000011.1, forward strand.
TAGATCAGGGGTGGCCAGACTTTCAGACTTAGGGATCTACTCTAAATTTAAAAAATCTTTTGAGATCTACCATAGTCCAAAATAATCATAATGCAATACTTTTTAGGGAGCTAAGAGCCAATGAACAGATAAAACAAACTAAACATTAATGTTAGCCTAATTAAAGGATGTTTTGTACATAAAGTTATTGGCAATGGGCCTGATCCAGATCAACGATGTAGCGCTGAGCGTGCTAACGCTCAGCGTTACATCGCTGACTCCCCCTGGCACTCCCCCTGATTTTAGGGAGAGCCAATGAACAGATAAAACAAACTAAACATTAATGTTAGCCTAATTAAAGGATGTTTTGTACATAAAGTTATTGGCAATGGGCCTGATCCAGATCAACGATGTAGCGCTGCGCTGGCTAACGCTCAGCGTTACAT
>WWET01000011.1:1763001-1818024 GCA_011038615.1 Limnodynastes dumerilii
AAGGAACTGGGCTCTCGACTTTTGGACCTCCATGGCGAAGTCCGGATATATTGAAATTGAAGCATTTTCCAATTTAAGGGTCCTCTTTGCCTGGATAGGCGCAGAATAGTATCCCGATCCCGGAAATGTAGAATTCTGGCGATTATAGTACGCGATGGAGCTCCAGGAGATGGATTCCATGTGGGCAGACGGTAAGATCTCTCTGCCATACTCTCGGATCAGCAGCTTCTCCAAGAAACGCACCTGATCAGATATTTTAGCTTTCCATGTATGCAATTGTGTTGTCAAGGCCCCTAATTGCTCATAGGACCAGTCAGATCCTCCAGGGTGGATATGCTATGTTCCGCATCTCCTATGCGTTTCTGTACTTTTGTAGTTCATGTCGGATGACAGATAAATTCGCCTGTACCTTTCCTATCTTGCCTGCGAGCCTAAGCTCAGAATCGGTAATGGCTTGCAGTATTTGTGTAAATGAAGAAGAGGAAGGGAGTGACTCCACTAAACCCTCCAGATCAGGCACGGGAGTAGCAGCACGTGAGGTAGATGTAGATGAGGGGCCCTGAGACCCACCAGCAGTATTATTGCGTGCATATTTCTCCAATTTTGCTTCCGCCGCAGCTGCTTAGCTTGATTTTCCCATTTGTATAGGCCTGTGCAACTCCCTCTCAAAAATGCACACTTTAAATCAGTCTCAGACAGCAGATTGCCAGAGGTGATCTGGAAAACAATTTTATATTGAAAGCTTTAAGAATCAGTTAGATGCACACTTTGAATCAGTCTCAAACAGCAGATTGTTAGAGTTGCTTTGGAAAGCAATTCTAAGTTAAAAGCTTGAAGAATCAGTAAAATGCACACTTTGGGCCTGATCCAGAGCTACGCTGGTCCGTAGCTCTGGTCCACTCCCCCTGTCACTCCCCCTGTGTGTGCGTATAATTACACACTTACGCCGGCTGAAGGCTACCCTAACTTCAGCCGGTGTAACAGAGTGTAATTACGCCGGCCACATCAGCGTAACAAACCTAACCCTCCCACATTTACTTACCTTCCCCCGTCTTCCTTCCGTAACTATCGTGTAGTTACGGCGAGGACCGCCCCCCCTCGCAGTAATTATGCAACAGCTAGGGACGCCCGATCCTTAGGAACGGGTTTCCCTAACTACGCCAGGCAACATCTGCTCAGCGCATGCGCAGATTGGCAAAAATGCAGCAGCCGGCGTTACTCAGGATCAGGCCCATTGTGTATAATAAAATGTGAGAAAAAGTTTATAGCATCAGACTCACTTATTGTGCATATCAAGTATAACATATTACTTCAACAATTAAATACTTCTAGTCAAACATGAAACTAGACCTATACAAGTTATTTAGTTATCAGCTTGATGTATTATCAATGGCATTTGCAGCAGGTTTCTGTCCCTTGCTCTTAAAAAATAAAATATCAGCACAGTGCTTCACCAATAAAACCAAACAGCCTGTTATTTCTGGATTGTAAGCATTAAAGACATTCAGGAGCTCCTCATAAGGCTGATCACTGTGAGCACTAGAAGTATTTGATTATTTAGTTCAAGTTTCATATTTGACCAGACGAATGCAATGGATAAAGTAATATCTTATATTTGTGCAATAAAGAAGCCAAACCAATAAAACTTTTCTAATCACATTCTGTTCCTTACGCACAATGTCTATGGATCAAATCCAGACCTGATAACGTCAGGTCACTTACACATGCAAGGGGCATAAGTGGCATAGTAACCCAAGCGTATAAACAAATTCCGTCCGAACCCATTTCAAAGGAAATGGGCTGTGCTTCCCCAAAGCATGCAAAGTGTACAGTGTGGGAGGGGACTCCCACTCCGACCCTGCTGTGGATCAGCAGTCACATGGACTGCTGATCCACATGACAGAATGAATGCAGCCTTATGGCAGTGTAAGCTGCCATAAAGCCCGCAGGAGAGAGGAGTGACAGGGGGCACGCTGATATAGATATGATTTTATAATTCATAATGTTTTGGCATCTTCTGAAATGAATGCAGAGATTTACATGGCTCGGTTATTGTTTTTAAGTGTATTTATCAAAAGAAGAAATGCTAAACTGAGATAACATACAAACTGGAGGGAATGAATAGCCATAAGACACTCCCAGCAGCCTCCTGCTTCTTTGCTGTTCTCAGAAAGACACTTATCCCGAGAGGTTTCTTCCTGTACATTTACAGCAAATAATGTGCCGTTACCCCAGGAGAAATAAAATTGAAGATGTATTGCTTAAAGAGATACAATTCTACAGATAGATAATAAAAACACAATAAATACACAAAAGGTCTGGATATTTAAACTTTTTTATACAATGGATTTTTAAATGTACATCAAACTTACTATAAAATTAGACACCATTTACTTAATTATGCCTCTGATAAAAGTAAATTGTGTTCATATATCAATGCAAAAAAACCTGTACAAAATAGTTTGGCTTTTTTTTTTCTCTTTTGGAGAGGAGAAAAACCAATAAAAACACAAACAAGAAATGAGTAGACAAAGAATGAGACTTAATATATGTAAATAAAAAAATAAAAAGAATTCATTATTAAACAACAGCTTGCCTTTCAAACTATAACCCATACCATCTAAATTCATTCATACAAAAAAAAAATTGCTGTGATAGCTAGTTAATTTTGCACAAACCAAGTTCACATCGAAAGCTTTTAAAGAGTACTTAAGAGAGCAATGTATTTTTTAGTACATAAAAACAAATTTAGTAGGACTTTTTTTTTTAACACATTTATATACATCCCAATACTCCATTAAAAAAAAAATCTGTCTTGTTCTTTTGACTGGGAATCTCTAAGCATATTTTTGGGTCTAGATAAAGGATCATCCACTTATTGTAAAACTGAAGAAAATATTCTTTTGTTGGCTGTTTTAAATAGCAGAAAGAGTAACAAACCATCACACTGAACACTAAAAAGAATCCAAGAACTAAATATAAAAAAAAAAAAAAAAAAAAAAAAATTAAGTTGCAACTTGGGGGAAAAAAAAAAAGCAGACAAAACAACCAATGAAAACATAGGTTCCCATTCAATCAAACGCAAATACAGGGAAAAGCACGAAGTATGCCTATTCCCATCTATCACAGTAAGAAAAAAATAATCCAAAAAACACATTTTAAAATGAGAAAATCTGCAATAGAAATTTGCACACAAAACAAACAAAAGCAGAGACTAGGCAACACAATGAATTGACTCGGGCCCATAGGGCATGGTATGAAATGTCAACAGTTGATTATCATGGTGGTATTTGTTTGTCACATCTGTAAGCTTAATGTAATGCAAGAGGGCTTGTAAAACAAAACAAAAACTTCTGAAATGAGAATGTGTGTTACTAGTGTCAGCCTCTGCCAAGAAGTGGCCGTTTTAGAAATAGAAACAGGCAAAAGCTGTTTTCGGCTGTCTCCATTTTGAAAAACAATCATTTTAGATTTTTTTTTTTTTTAAATGGGTAACTACGCCTATCAGCATACTTACTAATTCGTTTTCAAACCTGTCACAGACCCCACCAGAGGCGAGTAACCTCTCCAGGGACTTTTAGGGTTAGGGTAGGGTAAGGGGTTTGGGTAAAATTATACTTACCATTCGGAGCACCATCTTCAGTGCTCCAGGGATCAATGGCAAACCCAAATAACTTTCCATCCATATCGGAACTGGCTGGGAATAGGGCCAGTCTCAGTGGACACCCATGTAATATTAATCTAATACTCAACTGTTGACATTTTGACCTGTTGATATTACAACCAGCACGGGTCACATAAGGGACAAAATGTTAACAGTTCTAACGTGCTGTAAAGCTGGTTACACATCCTTCCTATTGGCCTAACATTTAAAAGAGAGCATGCTTACACTATCACTTATTTAGCATCCAATCCTGATAACTGCTTAAAAACCAACCGACCAATTTTCAAGGGGAAAAACACCTGGTTTATCCGAATCTCCCAAACTTGACATCATGCAGGTCTCAAAGATTAAGCCATGCACGTGTCAGTACACACAGACGATACAGTGAAACTGCGAATGGCTCATTAAAGCAGCATGTGTGCAAACTACTAGCATTTTGGTTGAAGATTGCAGGATTTGTCAGTGGCACGATACGGTCAGCAGATGCAGCTCAGATATCAGCTGTAAACCTGTTAAAGCCTACATCACGGATTGGGTGGTGTATATGTAAACTTGGTCTGCTGTAGGATTGTGTAAAGTCTGGTCTGGCGTTCGATCAGAAGAACATTGGACAAGTGTGTACCCAGCTTAAGAAGATTCATCAAACTGTAGTAGTTGAAGGCAGCAAACGTGCAGAAAGGGACAAACACTGTCATTTGTCAATAGGCAGTTCTAGAAATAGTAAAATAGCAAATATTCTTAAATGCTGAATTTCAAACTAAATTTACAGAAAAAAATCCCCTATAAAAAGCAAAACAAAAACAACGGAAGGCTTATATTTAACTAGAACATCTACGTGTAAAGCTGCAAAAGGATTCACATGCAATGCACATTGAAAAAGAGGAGAAAGGTTAATTTAAAAAAAACACACCCCACAAAAAACAAGTCTAGTTTTTACACGAAAAATAGCAAATATTTTTACACATTCTGTGAAAATCAAAACTTAAAAACGCAGTTAAAATAAGTTTTTAAACACCTTTAAAGACCTGAATGGCATTTTTAAACAACTTGATATTTTGGAGAAGTTTCCTTTTTTAATTTCATTTAAATCTGGCAGCTGTGGTTGATTTGAGTACAAAAGCTTTAGTGCTTCCATATCTTGCAAGCTGCCATTTACTTGAGGATATAAATCGAAGGTTTCCAGTTCCAGGACTGAATGGTCCAGCTTGAATAAATGAGTTTTATTAAGTGGTGGATGAGAGACAAAAACAAAAACCTGCTTAAAAATACACTGTACCCAAAATGGTACAAACAAACATATTTGCTGGTGTCCGATTCTTAAGAGTTTGTGAACCATAGAAGCATAATCCAAACAGTCCATGTGTTGTTCTTTAATAAAAGTGGTAGTCTGGAGAATCAGGAGATTAGCTGCAGAGAAAAAGATAATGACACCTCAAAATGTGATACAATACATTCTGGAGAAAAGCTGGTCATTTGCAGCGCAACAAAGCTTGGGCACCAGGTTACCAATAATTTGAAACTGGGTGAGAATCTGCCAGAAGTGTAATGCCAAGAATGTCCAGCATTGCAGTACTGTGCAGAACTTCTGAGCTTGTCTATGAGCAGTTTCCATGGCTGGCCAAGGAGAAACCAAAAACACTCAAGGGGCCAGATTTACTAAGCTGCGGGTTTGGAATAGTGGAGATGTTGCCTATATCAACCAGAGTCTGGCTCTCACTTTCCTATTATGTACTAGAGAATGTCTGCTAGAAACTGATTGGTTGTGATGGGCAACATCTCCACTTTTCCAAACCCGCAGCTTAGTAAATCTGGCCCAAAATCACTCTTTCAAACGTCTTCTCTGCTCACCAGCATACACCATGGGGGGTAAGGCATGTATTTTATAAGAGGTGAGGTGGGGGGAGAATGGGGTGTTTATGTACAGCTTTTTAGATCTGCTTCTACACATGCATGCACTTACATCAGTGATTCCCAAACTGTGCACCGCGGCTCCCAGGGGTTCCGTGACGCTCTCACTGGGGTGCCTCGGAATGTTTCTATTTCCTATTGTATTTTTGTCTTAGGGGTGCCTTGAAAAAAAATATGGAGACCCTAAGGGTGCCTCGAACAGAGAAAGTTTGGGAACCACTGACTTACATATTCATATTTTGGCAAGAGCTTAAAACTCTAAGCTAAGCAAAAAGGTAAACATCCTATTCCTTTTGCATAACAATTCAAACTGCACCAACCTCTTTAACTGTAGCCTTGATGAATTTTTTCCTGGAGAACAAGTCAAAACTAGGATAACTCTCATTTACCTTAAATAAAAAACAACAATATTTCAGACTAACACATAAAACATGCTATAAATATTATTTACCATGTTATATCTATTGGAGAGTTTTGATAGTTGTTCAAAGCAATTAAAAGACATTTATGTTGGACATAAAGGAAAGTATGAACTAAATAAAAGCCTGAAAAAGGTCAAACGCATGATTTTTTTTCCTAGTTTACTTTCTGAAGTCAATTTGTGTGGACCTGTACCTTATGACGCAGTCTCTTATCACAAAAAAAAACCTCACCTGGAGCAGGGTACATATGGTCTACAATTTAATAAATCCCAGGTAACAATAATAATCCACATTATGCGATAACTACCTTCTGGCAGACTTGCGTCATGGTGACTTCTTCAAGATTTGCTTCAGCTAATATTTTTTTCACAGTTTCTCGGAGTTCGTCATCAGTAGGTGGTTTAATCACCTTTTTGATCAATGGTTCATCATCCGAGCTATCATCTGCCTCACTTTCAGATGGAGCAGGTTTTTCTGTTGAAAAAGATATATTCTAAGTAGCTAAATACAAACATTTTACAACCATGTGTAATATTAGCTGAAAATTTGAGCAAAACATTATCAATTATAAAAGCTTGCTAACTTCTTCATCCAATAACAATTAAACTAGCCAGGTCAATAAAACAACAAAAACAAAACCCCTCAAACAAAACCTGAGACTCATGAAATATCGAGAATAAATGAGGCAAAAAGAACAGACACCGACCCAAATTAAATAGAAAATTTTAGAATAAGCTGTGCACCAAAGCAAGTATGAAAGAGAATAGATTAAAAAGATTTAAGCATCAGCCTTATTTTACCCTTCTTGGAGCTGCTTGGGGCTTTGTCAGTAGTACTGCTGTCAGCTTTTTTCACATTTGCTGACTTTGGGGCCTTCTTACTCTTGGGTGACACTTTTGATTTGGTCTTTTCCTTTTTGGGAATCTTCTTTGGTGGCTATAATGAAAATTAATCAAAGGTCGGTTAATAAAAGAAAGAGGAGATGTACAAAGTAATCTAGAACATGGAAAAGTACCTCCTCCTCCTCTTCCACCTCACTCTCCTTTTCTCCTTCTGAAGACTCCTTATCCTTTTTCTCATCTTCACTACTGGACTCATCAGGCAAAATGACATTGGATTTGTCAGATTTTGATTTACGCGCAGATCCAGAGCTGCTGCGTTCTTTTTTACCACCTTTAACAGGCTTTGATTTGGATTTTGGCAATGGCTGTAATAATAAAACTATAGGTTAAACAAAATATTACAGGGTCTTCCTAAACACTACACTATAGGCCTTGGAAGGTGGGGGATAATACCCATCAACAAGATACTAAATCTTTAAGAGTCATGTAGCACTCCCCTGCACTTAAGATAACAATTCACTCTTAACGGGACTTACTTTTCCTGTAGATTTAGGCTCCATAAGAAATGTCAGAATTCTAGAAATCAACTCAATATTTGTACCAGATTTCTCCAAATCAAGAACACCACAAATATTTTTCAAATCACTTTTCTTAGCTCTAAAAAACAAAAAATAAAACGTAGAGTCACAGAAATGCAATAGCTAGATCTAAACAAGTGGTCTATAATACAACACTTGCCTTTTAAGCAGCTCTTCCTTCTTTTTGTATTGGTCACTTCCCTTTTCAAAAGGAAACCCGTTGAACTGGCCGATAGTTTTCTTTATTAGGTTGATCTAACAAAGATATTTATATTATTTATCAAAATAAGATTAAAAAGGTCTTAAACTGTTGGTCTCTGATGAATACATATACTGTAGCCGTCTTTTATATCAAAACAAGAAGAAATGGGAACAAAAGGGAGCCCCAAATTAAGACAGAGCTGTAAACTTAAAACCAAGTTTGCATCTTCCATTACAATATATGTGGATATAAAGGGAATTTGATAACACTGCATGCTGGACTCCCAATAGTCAAAAAAGTTTATGAAGAAAAAGGAAAGCTAAAGAAAGTAGGGAAACCACATATTTAAATTTAGAAGTTCATGAATACTATACGGTTGATATCCCAGGGATTAAAGGACGGCAAGTCAAATTTAAGATACTAGATTATGACTGTTAGAAATCTACATCTTTGCCACAACCACTAATGTTAATGCAGAGTGGACTGAAAGATGTCATTTTTAATAGATGGGTTGCTATCTCACACTTACTGTGCCCATGCGATTAAAAAGTAGACGGTGTAACAGTCGTAACTCCTCACATTTCTTCTTTTTAAGGAAATATTGGATCCGTTCAATATCATATAATTTTTGCCCATTTCCTACAAAAAAAAAAAACCCACACAAGATTTTAATGATTAAGTAATTTTAACAGGCTACTTACATTTTCCATTATTTTAATATACAGGTTTATTTTGAGATGTTTTAGGAGTTTTAAAACAAAATACTATAAACCATCTCCCTTACTAACCCACGCACTGGATAATTAAAATCGCTAAACAAACAAACAAAAAAAAAAGACTGACTAAAACTGATCTGTATAATTACTTTAATAAAGGAACATTAAGATGGGTAAGGAAACAAAGGGGACAGGATAACAACACTGGTTAACAAAAGCTAACTTTTTTTGTCACATAAGCGGAACTTAGTGTTTTGTGTGATGAACGCAAACATATTGTAAACTTTATTTGGGTCTCTAAAACAATGTTTATTAGTAGTATATGATTTACAGTTAAAATGTCAAACACATAGTATTTCCTACTGTGTTTTGCATCATAAGCATTCCTTTCAAGGGTCCAACAGTTAATAGCCAGGATACTCTGACTCCACTTCCCCATTACAGAACTGTACTGGTGGAACAGTTTGTCATGTTCATAACTAACTTCCCCAAGGTTGGCTGTAAAGAAATCCAAGAGCAAGTCCAAGAAATGAAATGTCATGTAATCTCACTTAAAAAAAATAAAAAAAATTAAGTCCATTCTTCCTTTGTTGCCTGCCTTATGGTTCCAAGTCGTGGCAAATAAAGTATTCCCACACAGCATTTTTAGCCCGATGCAGACAACCATCGAGCATCAGTTCTCTTATTTGAGTTATTCTTTCCTTTTAAGTGTGCAAATCCAAAACCACTGATCCATTGCTTCAATAAGGTTCTTCATAAGGCCAAGGACAGGATAACAACACTGGTAAACAAAAGCTAACTTTTTGTCACATAAGCGGAACTTAGTGTTTTGTGTGATGAACTCAAACATTGTTTTAGAGACCCAAATAAAGTTTACAATATGTTTATTAGTAGTATATGATTTACAGTTAAAATGTCAAACACATAGTAATTCCTACTGTGTTTTGCATCATAAGTATTCCTTTTAAGGGTCCAACAGTTGACAGCCAGGATACTCTGACTCCACTTCCCCATTACAGAACTGTACTGGTGGAACAGTTTGTCATGTTCATAACTAACTTCCCCAAGGTTGGCTGGAAAGAAATCCAAGAGCAAGTCCAAGAAATGAAATGTCATGTAATCTCACTTAAAAAAAATAAAAAAAATTAAGTCCATTCTTCCTTTGTTGCCTGCCTTATGGTTCCAAGTCGTGGCAAATAAAGTATTCCCACACAGCATTTTTAGCCCGATGCAGACAACCATCGAGCATCAGTTCTCTTATTTGAGTTATTCTTTCCTTTTAAGTGTGCAAATCCAAAACCACTGATCCATTGCTTCAATAAGGTTCTTCATAAGGCCAAGGTTTATATGGAGTGGAGTTGCATATATTTTCTAAATCTACAAACATTCTTCTTTCCCTGGGATTAGCGATGTTGGCTTTGGCCACGGTTTTTGAATGTAGTGATTTCTCCGGTCTCTGCTATCGCACTCACAAAGAAATCAGTACTTTGGCGAATTAAGTCATGTCTTGCTGGGGTTACACCTTTGTTTCACAAAGACATGCCATTTGTGTTCTTTATATGTTTCTTTCAAATCAGTAGCAATTGTTATTGTGGGGAGAGATTTTAAGAATCAAACAGATTCCAAACCTCTGTTTTGTAATTGTGACTAAGTGCTTCCGTAACAGAATTGACATTTAAAAAAAACAAGTCATCTTTAAGGAAAAAGAAATCCTGAAAGCTGCTATGCCCATGTCTGAAAAAACACAGACTTTCGTTTTTGTGAAGGACATTCTAGTATTTCAATCTGGAGCCTAAAAGATTTGCTTGCCTTTTAGGGCCAGATTCAATTGCTCGCAATGCCTACTTAGTCATTTTTGCAAATTTACACAAGTGAATTTAATATGCGCCTCATAGAAGTGCATATTAAAAGCCACAATTTTTTTTTACGATAATAAATGGGAACAGGCGCACTTTGCCATCTTCATGATCAATTGAATCGGGCCCTTAAGATGTAAATGCTTGGGTAATAAAATGTGGTTCAGGAGACAGAAAGCTTCAAAAAGTTGGATCAAGAATTACTGATGATAAATTAGAGAGCATGGCCTTATGGACGATGGCATACAGGTGTGACTTTAAGTTCTTATTTTAAGAAGATTGACATTATTTAAAAAAACAAGTCATCTTTAAGGAAAAAGAAACCCTGAAAGCTGCTATGCCCATATCTGAAAAAACACAGACTTGTTTTTGTGGAGGACATTCTAGTATTTCAATCCGGAGCCTAAAAGATTTGCTTGCCTTTTAGGGCCAGATTCAATTGCCCGCAATGCCTATTTACACAAGTGAATTTAATATGCACCTCATAAAAGTGCATATTAAAATCTACAATTTTTTTTATTGTAGTAAATGGGAACAGGTGCACTTTGCCATCTTCATGATCAATTGAATCGGGCCCTTAAGATGTAATGCTTGGGTAAGTAAATGTGGTTCAGGAGACAGAAAGCTTCAAAAAGTTGGATCAAGAATTACTGATGATAAATTAGAGAGCATGGCCTTATGGACGATGGCATAAACATAAAACTTCTGACAGAGAAAGAACATTCATTCACTGACTGGAACACAAAAGTAACAATGGCTTCCTGTCAAAACCTGCGGACCTACCTATACGTAGCCTGAAACCCGTGATACAGCAACAAGGAGGGACCAAAAACAGCACCAAATGCTCTATAAACAGCTTACATGTCAAAATCTTTGTTCTTAAGGAGAGCATAACTTTAAAACTGTGGGTGATCTAAGGAGCCCAACACAATATATAACACACCACCTGAGGTGCTCTGTGACAAAACCTGTGAACCCCGACTAACACACTACACAATTACTTTCTTACCTTCACTTAAAACTTGTTCTTTTTTAACAACTGTCATTTCCAAGCTCAATCTCTCCACCTTCTTCTTTTCTCTTTTCCCTTCAACAATTAAGCTCTTTTCTGGAAAGAAGGTTAGAGAAAACAGGTTATAAACAAGTGAAATTGCTTTACTGGTAGAATTTTCTATATAAAATGTGACTACATTAAGTAACAATCTAATGCATGTTTAACCACAAGTGACAATTTGTATGAGCTGCAAGAGAGACTGGTGAGGTACATGCTTCTGCTCTGTGCACAATATTTAAAGAATATACACTGTGCATGGTCACAAGATTCTGCAAACATGCAAGATGGAAGATACACAACATACTATAAACAGAGTATGTCACCGTAAATAAACGCAGACACGGGAATTAAGGCATCAATTGCTTGTGCCGCCAAGTGTTGGTGCAAAACAGACAATCATTTGCTTCCCACTGACTGAATCCAAATTCACCTCTAAAACCGAGATGGGCATTTTTTCCTGAACATGCAGTATAAGATTTGTTTGTAAAGTGTAATAGGAATGTTTGACTACTTCATTCATATAAGATATGGAATACCATTGGTTGTAGAAAACACCACTGTTAAACGGTGCAACCTGCACCCAACCTAAATATGCAGCATTAACTATTTGGTGTACTATTTAAAGAAATATATATTTAAGTATGCACAATTTTTAAAGTTATATATAATTACAGATAAGACCATCTATGGAAAGGCACTTTGGTTAAAATAATAATAATAAAAAAAAAAAGTTAAAAAAGGTTTAGGAAAGAGGGATATTACCTACTCTAGAGACCACATTAATGCTACATATGACATCTAACAACCACAATTATACTTTATAAAGTGTGCTGCATGTAACCATTTGGATGGACCAGACAAATACATTTTGTGTTTTGGCTTTACAACATATAATTAAAGCAGGGATGGAAGGGGGTGGGTAAAAATCACAGCGCTGGTAAATAAATGTACCAATAAATAGATTAATAAAAATATCAATGAATATAAAATTAAATGTTACTAATAAATTAATCTATATATCAAATACCCATAGGTGTAAATAAAAATAGCTAAATAATTAAATCATCACATATGGGTCATGCAGGTCTTTTTACCTATCCTATTATATAATTAAAACAGTACTACAGATTAGCCCTAACAACTTCTGTTTAATTCAGCTCATCTTCTGGGTCTGAAATGTATACAGGTCAGAAAGTTGACATTTGAACATTATGTTATTACTTGTTTCTAACATCTGTAAATTTAACGTAATGCTGAAGACTTGTAAAGAAAATAAACACACAACTTCAGAAATGTAATGATCTATATGTAATACTAACACAATACTCAACTGTAGACCTAACAGGCAAGGCAAAAACCCCAGAAAAAAAGCCAATGTGGTTTACTAAAGTGGTAGCAACAATAGTGAAAGCAAAAAAGATGGCCTTTTGGAATTATAAGTAAACAAAATAATGACGACTGGAGATTTAGCAAAACAGAAGGAGGCTAAAAAGGTCAGAAGAGCAAAGGCACAAACTGAGAAAAAAAACTGGCCACACTTGATACAAAAAGGAGACAAAAGCTTTCTTAGGTATATATATGAAAGGAAAAAAAATAAGGAGGGTATGGTAAGGCTCAAAACGCAGAGTGGGAATCTTGTTGAGGGTGAAAGTGCTATGGCAGATCATCCTAACAATTATTTCTGTTCAATATTTACAAAAGAGAGGGGAAGGGTCCACTTAAATGGGAAGAATATTAATACAATGGGGGGAATTACTACTACTTTCACTGAGCAGTCAAAGCTGAAAGTGGACATATCAATGGGGCCAGATGGGATACATCCAAGGATTCTATAAGAGCTTAGAGGGGTGCTAGCAAAACCATTAACGGAATTATTCAGTCACTAATAACTGGGATGATTCCAGAGCACTGGATACAATTTTTGTTACAGGATAGACAACAGAAGGTTGTAGTAAATGGAATCCCTTCTGGGGATGGTAAGGTAACCAGTGGAGTACCCCAGGGTTCTGTACTTGGACCAGTGCTATTTAATATCTTTATAGGTGATATTGCCTGTGGTATCAAGGGGAAAATATGCCTTTATGCAGATGACACAAATATATGTAACAGGGTAGATGTCAGGAGGGGTACAGAACGAGGGATAATCTAGGTAGCCTGGAGGAATGATCAGGAGTGTGGCAACTGCAGTTTAACGCCAAAAAGAGCAAAATCATGCACTTGGGGCACAAAAATCCAAGAGCGCAGTATATCATTAATGGTACATTAGAAACTACTGAGGAGAAAAGGGATCTAGGAGTCATTATTTCATGTGACTTAAAGGTAGGCAAACAATGTAACAAAGCAATGAGAAAGGCAAGTCAGATGCTTGGTTGCATAGGGAGAGGAATTAGTAGCAGGAAGAGAGAGATAGTAATGCCCCTTTATAGATCATTTGTATGACCTCACTTAGAATACGGTGTTCAGTTCTGGAGGCCATATCTCCAGAAAGACAAATACATTAAAGTCTAGGCAAAGAAGAGTAACTAAAATGGTCCATGAATATAACCTGGAGGGTGGTAGATTCAAAGGAAATATGCAGAAAGATGACTTCACTGAAAGGGTGGTAGATAAGTGGAATAGCCTCCCATCTGAAGTGGTTGAGGCTAACACAGTAGAACTATTTAAACATGCGTGGGATAAATATAAGGATATCCTAAATCTCAAACTATTAAGCTTAATTAGGGACTAGGCTCAGTTTAGTTTTAAACAAACAACTGGGCAGACTGGATGGGCCATGTGGCTCTTATCTGCCATCACTTTCAATGTTTCTAAGGCATTTTCTAACCCTCTATCAAGGCAACGGGTCAGCATCAAAACCTTTACCTCAGCATTGCGTCAGGGAAGTAGTTTTATAGGAAAAGCAGTTCATAGGTTCCTGTTTATTGCAGAAGTCATTCTACATGAACTACAAGACACACATACACAGGGTGTAAACCCTTTTAAGTAGTTTAATATCTTATCTCAATCATTCAATCCCAATTAAATGGTGAATTTTTAAAATGAAATGGCATTATATTAAACTACTGAAAATTACATTATCTATTATGACTACTTCTTTTTTTTTTTTTAAATACCGTTGATGTTCTGCCTGTCCTTTTTGTAAGAAAAGCCACTTGTTGGGCGCTAAAGACAGTATCATATTGTTACAGATCCGCGGTGTCAACTGAACAACAGTCAAGCGCTAGTTGGTTATTGTACCAAATTACAAGAAAAGCAAATAAACCGTGTAAGCTTACTGGCAACTCAAACCAGGGGAAACATTTTTTCTTTACATGTGCTTAACAAACCCTCCTTCTATTGAGAAGGTTTTTCACTCTAGTACTTTGGACAAAATGCAACCACTAGAAAATATATGCTCACTATGTTTTATACATACCCTTTTTCTCATCCTCATCTTCATCGTCCTCCTCCTCTTCTTCTTCTTCTTTTTCTCCCTCCTCTTCTTTCGCCTTTACTACTTCACTTCCATTTGTGGCTTTAGTTTCTTTGTCTTCTGTAGACTGTTCAACAGTCTCTGGCTCCTCTTTTACTAGATCGGCAGAGCCATCATCAGAAGCCTTTTTTTTCTATCAAAATAGAAAAACAAAAACAGCGAACCTTAGATACACACACTTTAGAACCAAATTCATATTAAATTCTAGAAAAAGTTCACAAACAAAAACAAGGTGTGTGTGTGTGTATGTATGTATGTATGGTGGTATTCAGCAAACAAATTTCAGTCATATATACTAATTACCACAGCAAGTGGAGCTTTAAAGGCCTTACTCCAGTTTTACAAATTTTATACAACCTAGAAAATTGGATAATAGAAATTTCAGTAAAATCTATTCAATATTCTACATCAATACATGAAATTAAAAGTACTAATGCTTTTTAAGAGTATACAAATCTATAGACTACTAATTTAATATTTCATATTTGAACAGCAGTGTATAAAATCTGACTATTTTAAAGCATGATTAACAGAGACATTCTCGACGTATAAACTTAACGTCTAGTCAACTAAGCCCAGATCCTGACCTATGCAAGTCATTTGCGCAAATCCCGTGTCGGAACACCTGCGCATATGCATGTCAGATGTTCCAAGTACCGACGCAAGTTATTTAAGTTACGTACATCAATATGTGCAGAGAATGGTCTAACCCTTCATTTCCGATGGCCGTATCCCCGCCATACAGGAAGGGACAGCCAATTAAATGAAGTGTCAGGTGTGGGGAAGCCCAGTAACAACTAGGGCCGGATCCAGAACTACGTCCGTCTTCCATAGACGGACGTAGTTCTATAAACAGTAGCTACTGCGCAAGCGTAGTAGCTATTGTACGTAATCTGCGTATCGTTTTGATACGTAGATTGCGTATATGCGGTCTTTTAGACCATATATACGCATCGAAACGATATGCAGATTACGTACAATAGCTACTACGCATGCGCAGTAGCTACTGTTTATTAAACTACGTTCGTCTATGGAAGACGGACGTAGTCCTGGATCCGGCCCTAGGTCTTGGATGTACAGTGAGTTAGTCGTAAAAGTTAAGGTAGTCATCTGACTTGTGTACAGATTTACTACCAACAGCGGGGCGTGCACTCTCCACTACGGGAGCGTAAATACAGCGCAGGTGTAAGGATCTTGTCCACAAAACAAAACACATAAGTGTATACTTTTCAACATTAGACCCAAGCAGAGAACATAAAAGACAATACAGGACTACAGAGCTCCAAACAAAAATTATGCTTACACGCATATCAAGGTGTGTGTGTATAATAGATTTTTTGTAATTACAAGACAAAGCAGCTGCACACTTGTCAATGCTACACAAGTCAACTGACTAGGTTTTCAAGAGTCACAATATTGAGCAACCAGATAATACACAGCAGCATCATTTTAACATGCAAAATAAAGTAAGAGTCCATTATTATATGGAGTAAGCCCAAATAAAGGCGAATATTTTTGCTCTGATTTATAAATAATATTCTAATAGATGTACCTTTTCACTACTAATTCAGCTTTACACAGCTTATTAGTTTCATTTGCAGTGCATAATACCGTCCAGTGAGACATTTTGTCACTTAAAACCTTAAATGCAGCACAAAGTGAAGTATTCTATGAATAGGTGAAATGTTTTACATCAGTACAGTACAATTGGTGTGTTTTGTTTTTTAATCAACACTCATTCAATTTCTCTGGATTCTTAATCCCTTGGAAGCAAAAAGGGCATCAAGATCTCCCCCAGAGGCATAGGGCTGAGAAAAGCATTGCGATAATCAGTATTCCCAGTAGAAGTGACAGCTCCCAGCAAAGAAAGAGGCGGGAAGTTTATCTTCTGCTGCACCTGATGCCAGAATACAAACATAAGTACCAGAGCACCGACACCGGCTGTTCTCAGAGATGTTGTACCGATAAAAGCCCTATTCATACTAGTGATTAATGTTACACATTTCTTATAAAAAACGAGAAGACTAATTTGCTAAGTTTACGAAGATTTGCAAAAAATACCAATAATGCATGTAACCACAGGAGATGGGAGGTATGATTACAGATAGCTGCGTCTCCTTTAAACTGCAATCTTAAAAACATCACTTATTAAATTTAGCAGCACAACATGTCTGCTAAGAGTGATCACATTCAAATGCTAGTGGGCTGATCAGTTACCATGCAGAGTTATGAGAGCAGAATGGGCAGCGCTCTCACAGGCACCATGCGGTCTCTGACGATACATCCATACCCATACATGCATATAATGGACCGGGCTTGCATGGTTCGCAGTTGTGCCCAGAACACTCACCTTTTGCTCCGGTCGGCGAGACATGGCGCAGCTGGGTGGAGGGCGCGGAGAGGCGACTTTGGAGCTCGGCGTGAAGCGGCAATCGAAGAATCAGCCCGTGAGGCCCAAACAAACACCCCAAAACCAGTGTTTGTAAACAAGATTGTGCGACGACAAAGCTCTCCGCACAGAGCGCTTACATTTGCATTTATTTTTATTTAAAATGGCGGGTGTCAGAGCAAAGCGGGAAAGCAGCGACCAACCATAGCGGGAGAGGAGGGGCCGGCACCGAGGAGGGTGGGGTCACGGGTGGAGGCTGAGAGATTCGGAGAGAATGACAGGAGCATGAGCTGTGTGTGGAGAAAGGATGGGCGACATCCGGGGGAGGAAGGAGAGAGGAGGAGGCTTATGTAACACTGTTATTTCCAAACTAGTCCAAGCATTACTTCGCTATTTCCATGCAAGTAATCAGCATGGCTCCCAACTTACACATAGCTGGGAAAATACGTGCTTTGAATCCAAGTGCAGAGCAATCCCATTAAACTAAAGTCCATGCGTTAGGTACTGTTTAAATTATTTAGTTTTTTAACGTGTCCTTTTATAGTAACTCTCAGCAGACAGTGGAAACAGACAGTATGTGCAGGTACCTGTTGGTGTAATTTTGAAAACAAACCTAATGTTCCTGTAAAATTTTTACTGTGTTTGCATCAGTATAGATCAGTGTTTCCCAACCCTGGTCCTCAGGGACCACTAACAGCCCATGTTTTCCAGGCCTCTGCAAAGAATAAGTGATATAATGAGTACCACCAATGGAAATTTTAAAATGTCAGTCAATAATGACTGGCGCATCTACCCCTTGGCCAGGATGGTGCCAGCCAAAGGGGGGTGCTGCCTGGCAATGCCACTCGTGGCTAAGAGATAGTGTCACCTAGTGTGGCACTGGTCTGGAGTCAGACTGCGGCTGGATGCTTTTAAAATGAGGGTTGGCTGATTGCTAGGATACCTGCGGTCACAGGCTTCTCTGTGACCTCAGGACTTCAACTCTAGTTGCAGTCCCATTCAGAGGATACAGGTAAGGTAATAAAACCTAGGGGAAGGGCTGGAGGAGTCAGACTGCGGCTGGATGCTTTTAAAATGAGGGTTGGCTGATTGCTAGGATACCCGCGGTCACAGGCTTCTCTGACCGCGGGACTTCAAATCTAGCCGCAGTCCCATTCAGAGGATACAGGTAAGGTAAGAAAACCTAGGGGAAGGGCTGGAGGCACATGACGGGAGTACTGGAGGCACATGGTGGGAGTACTGGGGGGAGCAGGAGGCACATGATGGAAGTACTGGGGGAGGCTGCTGGAGGCACATGATGAGTACTGGGTGTTACACGTTGCATGTGGCAGCAGCGTGTAAATGTGTCTTTGTAATGTATCAGGATACTCCAGTCCTGGTTTCCCCTGCAGCATTCCTTCTTGCTATGGATCCTGGCTAATTACCTAGCAGCTGAGATTCCCTAGCTGTGTACCATCAGCAGCCAATGGGGATGTGGCTCTCCCCTTAAATACCTGACACCTGATTGCCTTCTTGTTGGTCATAGCTTCTAGTGGTCCTGTTGGAAATCTTTTCCTAGAGATTGATTTTAAGTGCTCTTTGTCTCTCTGGTGTGCCCTGGGTTCCTGCCTTGCTTCCCTTATTGTTCCTGGTGTGAGTGAAGTTACCTGCTGTTTGTAGTGTGCAAGTCCTTGTCTCTGTATTTGTGTAGTCTGTCTATATCCAGCCTTGTGCTGGTACTGTGAGTCTCCAGCTGCACTTTTATCTACTTCTGTGCTACTCCATCTGCATTTGTCTGTATTCCAGTCCTGTATTGGTTCTGTGCCACTCCACCTGCACTTATCTGTATTCCTAGTCATTTGTGGTCTGGGGCTCATCTCTGTACCCATTGCAGCCTCCTAGCCCTGTTTCGGTTCTACTATTTCCCTCTCACTATACAAGTTTGGTTCAGGGGGATGTGACCTGCTGTTGGGGTGCAGCTCCAGTCTATCCCCACCATCAGGGGCTCTGGTGAACACCACCCAATAGTGACTCTGTGCCTTGGTAACTGTTCTTGTAATACTAGGGAGGCTGGAGGCACATGATTGGAGTACTTGGGTGGGGAGGGGGTGTTGGAGGCATATTATATTTATTTGCAAATATCAAAGTAAACAGTCTTAAGTATTCATAAGAAAAGGGGGGGGGGGGGGCGTACAGTCCCTAATTTTGCCAGGGGCGCTGGTCCCATAGATACACCCCTAGGTCTTGAACACACTTGTGCACAATAATCTTGTGAAAACGCTGCAGTGCATACTCTGCTTAAGACTGAACTCACAACCTTGCCTCCATCCATGCTTTGATTATTGCAATAAAAAGGGAGCAACAGGAGTTCCAATACCATAATCTCGGGCATGGCATGACGTCAAAGGATGCCGTGCCCGACATTATAAGTGAGGCCCCTGGCATGTCATTCGCCGGATGTACACTGAAGGAAGAGGAGGACGTTGCTGGCCGAAGCCGCAAGAAGTCTCACAGCAGCTGTCCAGCTGATCGTCGCCGGTCAACATAGATGATTACAGAAGCATAAATATTTTAACTTTGATGTTTAAAATGGGTAAAATTTAATTTATATGTTGCCATTTTTTAAAATTAAACTAGTCATGCATTTTATTGTAGTAATATTAAATGGCCCATATTTTTAAATATGTCATATTATTGAAGACATCTAATGTTTAATGTAAAGTATTGAGGGGACCTCTTCTAATCTATTTAGGGACAAAGGGGACATCTGCTAATCTACTTAGGGACCTGAGGGGGCATCTACTATTATTAACAGGAACAGGTGATATCTGCTATTATCAATAGGACCTGAGGGGACTTCTACTATTATTAACAGGAACGGAGGACATCTGCTATTATAATTAGGAACTGAGGGGACTTCTATTATTATAAATACGGACAGAGGACACATTTAAATTTATAAATATGGACGGAGGGCACATATTAAGTTACTGATGCCATTTTTTTTTACATTTTACACAGTAACGGGCACAGTATACTCTCGGCAGCATGACATTAATCATTTGCATGCTGTCGCTTAGAGTACTATAAGGCACAGAATGCCCTGCAATACATGGGCATGCTGTGCCTTATAGGACTATATGCAACTGCATGCCAAGGCTGAAGTGCTTGCGGCGGCAGCCATTTTTTTTTCAAGGGCTAGGAACTCCAGCGAGGTTAAACTCTAGCGAGTTTGACATAAACTCACTGGAGTTTAATTGCCACACATTGCTGGAGTTTAAAAATCGCCACCAAAAAACACCCCAAATCCAGAGACTTTGAAAAAAAAAATCACCCATCAACCCCAGTGATGTGTGACAATTTTAAGGTGCAATTTAAATTGCCCCTTAGTAAATGAGGCCCCAAGTTTTGAGGCCTGAATTCCACAACAGTAGGGAACTGTAAGATCAAGTTCCAAGTAATAAACCCATCTTCGGATTGGGGAAGCTGCTATTTGCAAACACTTCCACCAGTAAAATCCAGATAATGAAATGCTGAAAGTATATCATAGTTGAAAATTTGTGGTGGAATGCTCCCTGTCATGAGCTGAATCTGATGGCCAAGTCCTTCTTTATGTGATATCTTCCTTTGGAAGAAAAAGCACTAATTCGGTGATTGGGTGGAAGAAAACTCAAGTAGAGCTTCCTTTGGTCACTTTGACCTCCCACCTTCTGAGTATTTCCATCGTCACTAGAGACAACCTGAGTGTTAAGTCCCATTGGCCATTCATTGTGATGGTCCTCTTTATCCTTTAAAATATCAAGGTCACTGGTTTGTAGGTTGGGTTTTGACACTTGTGAAGACTTTGTAACAGATGTAGATACTTTGTCTTCCAGCGATGCCAGAGCACATTGGACAGGTGTTGCACCTGTTTCCATTGACGCCTGTAAATGTCACTGTGGTTTAAGATTTCTGGTAAAGGTCTTGTTCCATGGTCAGCTGGATTAAGGCCAGTGGCAATGTGATATAGATATATATAGATATAGATATAGATATAGATACTTTGTCTTTCAGCGATGCCAGAACACATTATACAGGTGTTGCACTTGTTTCCATTGGTGCCTGTAATTGTCTTATGGTTTTCTGGTGAAAGTATTGTTCCACGGTCAGCTGGATTAAGGCCAGTGGCGATGTAATGTCACTGCTCAGGAGTGGAGAAACTTCTGATGCACTCTACTCTGTTGCTGACATATACATAGAATTGTTTTGTTTGGTTGTATATATAACCAAGCACGACTTTGCTGTCTGTGTAGAATGCAAATGAATCAATTGCAACATCCATTTCATCCTTTGACTTCAGCAATTTAGTGTGCAGATTTTGGGGTTAGCTTGGCCTTACCAGGAAAAATCCACATGTAGTTTGTTGGCTTCAACCGATGCTTCTGAGAATGTGGATTTCTCTCCTGATGGCAGCTGAAAGGGAGCTGGGAGTATAACACTGTGGGATTTGGGGTTGTTTTAATATCGTCAAAGACTTCTTACATGTCTTCCACCTTTGTTGTTTATTAATAGGCAGAGGAGTGTCCCAGTCTAAGTTCTCTGTGGTAAACTGTCTCAGCAACATGTTGCTATGGATAGTGACTGGGGCTATAAACCCAGGAGGGTCATAGATGCTGTTCATGACAGATAAAACTCTTCGTTTGGTGAAAGGTTTGTCACAGTCTGACACTTGAAAGGCAAATATGTCTTGTTTGATGTCCCAGAGCGAGCCTAAGCTAGTGGCATGATCGTCAGAGGGGAATGTTTCCGTTACCTTCTGGCTGTTGGAGATAATCTTGTGGAGCCTAAGGTTTGCTACAGAAAGCATTTCTTGTGTTCTGCTGAGTATATCAATTGCCTCTTCGCTTGTGGGTATATAATTCAGTCCCTCATCAACATAGAAGCTCAACAAAATGAGGAGCGTCGGATACTCCTTCTCACCTTCCTGGGCTTTCCTCCTAAATCCATAGATTGCTACAGCAGGAGAGGGGCTGTTGCATAATACATGCACCTTCATCCGGTAATCTCTGATTTCATTGTTGACATTGGAACATATGCTGGATGTCGGTTACCACTGCAACAGGTTCTTGTCTAAAGCGAATTAGCACTCCTAGGTTTAGGTTGGGCCCAGTAAGGAGCAGGTTGTTGAGGGAGACACCATCATATTGAGCGCTGGAATCAAACGCCACTCTGATTTGGTTAGGTTTTTGCAGGTGATACACGCCAAAGGATGGAAGGTACCAATGGTGGTGCAGGTTTTGCATGATCTCTGTCAATTACGTTTTGCATGAAATCCACAAATGTTTTTCCATCTCTGATTTCCTCTTTAGGGTGCGTTTTAAAGAAGAAAATCTAACAATCTTGTTGTAGATTGTTTGGTAGTTTCACTCTTGGAGAGTGGAAGGGTAAAGGTGCTACCCAGCTGTTGGAATCGGCCTGAGTGAATTCTTTGACCATTACCTTGACATTCTTTATCTTCTCTTGCAGGTGCAAAATTGTTGTCCTCACTTTAACAGAATTAAACACTGTTAATCCTAGACTGTCTTCCTAAAACAGGACTATGTTCATGTTATTTTGATGGTCATGCTGCAATTTATTGCTGCTCAACTTCTCTTTCACCCAGTAAAGATGTGGGCATGGTTGAAAACAAGTGCTGCAACCATTAGGCAAGATGTTTGTCTTAAATGAGGAAATCTTGGAAGGCTTTATCATCATGTCTATACAGACATTGCCTATGATAACCCAGCCTAGATCAAGGCGTTGGGCAAACAGAGCAACATTTGGTTCATTGATCTGCTGGCGTACCTTATGTACCCTGAGGATGTCTCTACCGAGCAGAAGTATTCTCTCTCTGAATTCATTTCAAGGGTTGGTATTTCATTGGGTATAGGCCTCAGGTGTGGGTGATGAAGAGCGGCCTCTGGCATAGAAATCTCCTCTTTATTGGTGGTATCTGGTTGCACTCCAGGTGTGGGTATCTCAAAACTATCCTTGAAAGAAGCTGGAACAAGTCCACTGGCTCTACTTCCAGAAACCTGAAATACCACTACAAGTGACCAAGGTGTAAGGGTAGGAATCTCCTTTTAAATTTAACAGATCAAAGAGTTCCGATCTTGCAAGTGATCGGTTACTCTGGTCGTCTAAGATGGTGTACACCTTTAGAGTCTTTTCTGGCTGTCCCTTCGGGTATACATTGACTAGACATATCTTTGCACAAGTCTTCTCCACAGACTTCTGTGCATGAAGAAGACACAGTAGCAGAATTTGCTATTTTATCTGCATTCTTCCTTCCATGCTTTGGTGCAAAAGGGAAATGTTTGCGGTGTTGGATTGGGTTGAGATGGGTGAAGCGCCTGCACGTGGTCCTCACAGCCGCACTTTATGCACTTAATAGCAGTTTTACAGTCCTTAGCAAAATGTTCAGTAGAAGCACAACATCTGAAACATACCCCAAGTTACTTTAGAAGTTCCTGGAGTGGTTTCTTTCTGAAGCCGATGCACTTCTTGAGGGGAGGTGGCTTCTTATGAGTAGGACACAGGATTTTCACATGAGCTGTGTCCAGGTAACTGAGGCCAGGTAAGTGATTATCTGCTTTGGCCAGCTGGGGCTCTAACAGTAGGTCACTGAGCTCTTGGAATTTCTCACTTTCCTTGACAGATATTTCTGGAAATTCCTATAGCTGTTTGAACTGAGCATTCTCTATGGCTTCAGGACTTCCAAGGCTTTGTTCTAACCTTTCCCAAGCAGCGATGAGGCCTGCCACTGGATTATCAATGTGGACAGATCTAAGTCTCTTGACACGCTCTGTAGACTGTGAGCCGAGCCACCTAATCGGCAGGTCTAGCTGTTCAGCAGCAGTAATACCAAGGGCCCAGATCCAGACCTACGTTTCCATTACGTTTCATCACTTAGCGTATTTATGCTAGAGTTTCTATGCACTCCCCTTAACACTCCCCTCGCTCGTACATACTTTGGCCGCTTTACGCTTGCCAAACTCTACCTTAACTTTTCACAGTGTAAGTACTGACGTATGTAAAGGCTACACGTACGTACCTGCCTAAGCACGCCCATACTGTACGATTTAAATGCCTCATCCTGCCTCCAAAGCGTAATTACGGGATTTGTATGGATGGCATGCTTCTTTGTACGTAGTTATGCTGTTGATACTAGACGTACGTTCATAGTTACGTGGCGTGACATCTGCCGCGCACATGCACAGTGCACAGCGTTTTTATGTCAGCGGCTAGCGTAATTGGCTCTGGGTCTACTCCAAGGTCACTAATTGCGGATCTGAAGACACATTTCTAGCCTTTGTAGTTCTCGGGCTCGTCGTCAAACCCTGTGAAGCCGGTCTAAGTGAGTTCACGACGAACTATGTATTTTTCAGTCTGACATGTCTGTTTTCTCTGACTTTGGGCAAGGAATTCCTGGCTAAGTAGTGCTGCTCATATTATTTGTGGTGTTCTAGGTAAGAGATATAGGGTGATATGGGGCTGTATAGGCATTCAGCCAAGAGCTGGTTTAAAGTTTATAGGTCTAGCTACATGTGGATATGTAACTAATGGGTTGCCAGGGATCTGGTGACTTTTTGGCAAATTGGCTTGCGGGCGTTTGTATATTGAGCCTGCTGAGGTGCTGGGTAACGTGGTATGTGAAAATGGGTCTGGAAGACAAAGTGGTTGTGCACAGTATTAACCTTGGATGTGGTGTGCTACATAGGGATTTGAGTCCTTTTGTTCTGGAAAGATGTCTGCACTGTCAGGAACATTTGCAGCAATCGGAGGTACTGCTAAGCCGCACGTAGACTCTTGTGCGCTTAAGAGGATCCTCTGCATCTCTTCACTTAAACTGACGCTGTCTCTTTCACTTCCACTGGCAGCTTGTTTCAAATTCTTTAACTGTACCATTGCTGTGGCATGCTCACACTGTTTCTATAGAGCTTCCATTTCTGCCTTCTTTCTGGCTGCTTCAGAAGCTGAACTCCCTTCCATTTCTGCATTCTTTCTGGCTGCTTCAGCATTTCTGCCTTCTTTTGTGCAAAGGCGGCTTGTATTTTGGTTGTTTTGAATGCCTGGTGGACACAGAAATGCGTTGTGCTGTTTCCAATATTTTGCATGAAGGTGAAAAGATGATACTTTGACAGAGCTCAATAGAAGACTACAAGGCTAAAATGGCAGAAACAAAAAGGCCTTGAGCCAGGAAGTAGGGAGGAGTTATTACATCAGCCTAGCTACAGGAATTCAGGAGAGACAAATATAACAAAATGCAAAGCTTTGCAATAGTAGCAAAACAGTAACATGACAGTATATGAAACATATATGTTATAGGACATGACGGGTACATCCCCCTCCAGGAGAAAGGGTAAAATGTGAACTATATTTTTGCTTAATTAAAGAGCAAATCCTGCTATTGTTGTTCTAGTAAAACTTCCAACTAAACACCAGATTTTGTGGTTTATCACATTAAAGAAAATGGAAGGTACTGTTTGGCAATGGCAAAATAATGGAAAACCGGTAAATGAGATTTATCACCCACAGTATTTTCAGTGGAATGTAAAACAAGCACCTGTAATAAAAAAGAAAAACCCAAGGCATAGACAATAATAATTAAACCATTAGAAATCTGTCTACACTGCTTACATTTAGCAAGTGCTGGAGATTCACATAGAGGAACGTGTTAACTGATCTGAATAAGTAAGGTGCGGCACACCTTCCCCTGCTAATTTAAATCCCTCCCCCACCCACTTCTTAAAAAAGGGCCATGGCATGCCTCTTCTTTCTTAAATATCTACCTGTGGTCTTTAAAGACCGCACTTACTCAATCTACGTACCTATAAAGTACGTCGATTGCGTAAATGACCTACTAAGCATTCAAGACTAGAACACCAATGGGCAAAGTCATTTTAAATGTGAAAAGTTTCTGGAAGGGCTCTACACTTTGGACATTTTTCACCTGGGCACCTACCCAGCTGGTGTAGCTGTTGGAGTGTTCCATACACTATTTAAAGGATATATAAGTGAATTTGCTGGAAACATGTAGATGAAGAAGCATATTTAGCTGACATCAATACTTCCATTCCTCATCCTCCATATTTCCAACATTCTCCTCCTATTTTCTTCTAAGCTCAGACAAACTACCTGACCCATTCAATTACTTGAGTTAATTGTGCTGCTATGCAAGACAGCCTAAGATTTGTAAGTGGTAGACATGCCGCCTCCTTACATATCTGTAGAGTGGTTAAATGTGCTCGGGCTCTACCTAGACAAATGAGCAGATATAATCATGATGGATTGGAAGATACGGTTGGGGAGGTACAGAGAGGTGTGTTGTAATGGGTATAATTTTACCTAAAATAAAGTAACCAGTCATGGTTACTATTTTTGTTTTTTGATGTAGGCAGTGATTGTATCAGCATTGAATGTGGGATTAGCAGTAATCCGTATGCCCAAATATTTGAACATTGTTGACCAGATCATTTGGTAAGATCTGTCTGCTTCTTCTGGAATCACCCTGCTGAGTGGGAATAGATTGGATTTGTTTCAATTAATCTGCAAATTGCCCAAATTCCTAAGAAGCAATTTAGCCAAAGAGCCACCAGAATCAGCCAAAAAAAGGAGCGTCATTGTTGTAAAGGGCGATTTTATCAGCTACTCTCCCAGTATGGAGCTTCCTACTTGACTTTATTGAACTCATTCGAATACTTTACATATGGTTCCGGTATCCATGAATCTTCCTTAGAAAAGGCCACTGACACTTGGCTGACACTTTAAAAGAGGAGGATTTGCAGTTATCACCCATATCTAGGATTGAATCATAATAATGGCAACTCCAATATAACTGTATTTTGAGCATGAGAAATTACAAAAAATGTCTAATCTAATAAAAATTTTGACCCCCCACTTGCATTTTATAGGGTAGGTTCGATGCTTAATAGTAAACTTTTAGCAATTTTACCATCATCAACAGTTGTCAAACACAATGGCTGTGTAATTCTTTCCAAGTACAGCTTCCATAACTGTATTATGGCAACTAAGGTAAAATTTCCAGCAGCACCAATGTCTAGAAAAGCAAACGGTTTAAGCAAACTCCTTGGCGCATAAAGACAGATACGTGTTTACACACCTTTGGACTTTACAAGAAGATGATTGAAAGAAAAGTTCACCAAACTGAAACTATTATCATCAATGGTTAAGACAATTTATTCTGGAATTGTCAAGCTGGAATTACTTTGTCTCATCCTGGGGATGGATGTGAATCCTCAAGCACATAGAGATCATCAAGAGATGATGAAAGTGCTCTACCTTTTTCGGAGATTCCCTATTTCTGTCATCCTAGCCCAGATCCACAGATGTCCAATTTGTTTGAGGGAAAAAGCCCCATGATCCAGTTTCATTTGCATAGAGCAATTGACAGCAGTGACAGAGGCTTCCCGGATGTACGACTTTACTAGCTAGCCTTCAATGTATGGCAGATAGTTGGTTAGCTATGAATTTTGGTCTTAGGTGGCTACATCTTGAAGCACCGGAATGCAAAATGTCATCCCTGGCCAATGGGCTTGGCTTACCCCCACCAAACGCCCTGTTTCAATTGCCTCCCGTCCTGTTGTGCGGTTCACCTTCTGGATTTGCGATCAATACATATCTCTCCATCTCCTACCCCTCCTCCGTTTATTACATTATGTAACATTCCAGATATTCCACCGGAGTGCCCCCCCAGTTGTGTTTTGTTAACTGGCGGTCTGCGGGCATTCATGTGGTAATGGTTGATGACTACACTATAGCAGACTTACAAAATAAATACCTGTGGACTCCGGGTTTCTTTGTATACTTTCAACTGTGCCACTTTACTACCTCCCTATCACACAGCTCTTTTGGTAGGCAGTTAACTTTAATGGAATCCTTAGAAGGTACACAACCTTAATACGCTGCAATAAGGGCTGGTGGCCGTAACTATAGTAATGGCCACCGTCTATTACGAAAAGATGACTTTTTTCACCCATTTATGCATACCGTATCTCCACCATAAAGGCATGCAAATTAGGGGATGGAGCAGAGGAAGCCACAATACGATCAGCAATGCGGCCGTAAAGCCGAAGAGACGTAAACGTTAGGGTAGGACTCTGGACTTGTAAGTGTCCAGATTTAAGCCTGACAGTGGGGAGTGCACAGGATGTGCACTCCCCGCTACGATGGTGGCCATACAGACCTTAAGGCACCCGTAGGTCTGGATTCGGCCCCTTGTGCCTAACCTTGTTCTCCAGTACTTTATCTTAGCTGTAAAGCAGGTAAATATTTGTAGATGAGTGTGAAAAAAGAAGCCCAAGGTCTCAATAACTTATCATTTATTTTATACGCATCATTGTGTATGAAATTAATACTATTTTGTCTTCTTATTTGCATTTATGAGGGCTAAGATCATGAGTTCGATTCCCGGGCTAGGCCTTACATGTGTGGAATTTGTATGTTCTCCCCATGTCTGTGTGGGTTTCTTTTGGGTGCTCCCGTTTCCTGCCGCACTCCAAAAACACACTGGTAGGTTAATTGGACGCTGAATAAATTAATCCTAGGCTGTGTGTGTATGTCTGTGTTGGAGAACTTGGAATGCAACCCTAATGGAGCAGGGACTAAAGTGACTGTTAAATATTCTCTGTAAAGCGCTACATAATCTGATAGAGCTATATAAAAACCTGTTAATAGATAAACAATTTTAAATAGATATTTGAATGCTAGCAAACATAGATAATATCAGAGACTGTGACGCTCTATCACTGCAGTCCAACAAAAAATCTAAGAGGATCCTATACCCTCTGTGAAACAAGGAAAATAGATGGTGGAAAAAGAAATCTCAGTAGGGCGCTGTAAAGTTAAAATAAGTGAAAAGAAATAAATATTAAAAAAAGGAACTAAATCAGGTGTACACTCTAAAATGAATAAAATATGGACTGTCTCTTTTAAACAAATAGAGTTACTTTGTATCAATCAACTTGGATGGAGAACATGGGGTCTTGATCATAAATCCTCCGCAAAGGTATATGTGTGGAAAACCAAAAGAGAACATAAATCAATAAAAATATATGAAACTGTAAAAGGGTATTTAGGGGATATCTAATGTGATATTATATACTCCCTATTTCCATATAGTTCCTAAATGCTCATATTAACTATCGGGGATGTATTCACACATTTCATATAAAACCTCTACTATTTCACTACTTTCATCAACATTAAATAACATGCATTACTCCCAGAAATCTCTGACTATAGTTACTGTATTGAATTTGAGTCCCAGTACACACCTATATCTGCTATAATACCCAACACTCAGTATGTATAGATAAATCAAAACACTTTACTTATAATGAACAACACAAAGGTAATACACATATACAAGTTGAACATATAGATACAGTAAAGTTAACAGTAAAATATACTTATTATACAAGTTGATCTTCAGAGAGTCCAGTGGTGTGCTTCTGATCTCATCCAAGCACCAAGTGACCCTGTGGGTGTGTTTCAAGTCCTTTTGTCTCTGTGATCAGTCTACTGTACATATGTAAATTGGAATTTAAGGTAATGAGTTTGGGGGCTGCTTAGAAGTGTTCAGCTGTTCCTACTGCCATATGGCTGGGGGAAGGGATTTACTTCCCTTTAAACTATATCAAACAGGATATTCTTCAACAGAAACACAATTTATTACATGAAAATATCTAAAAACATAAAAGCAAAAATGTGTAAAAGGTAATAAGAATATAAGCAACACAAATTGCACAGTATTCCACAAATAAACCCTAAAAAGCCTTTGGAGGATCCTGTGAAAGATGCTCCTCCAAAATAAAGCCACCCCCCAGCAAAGTTCACTCCTACCCCAGAACAGTCTTCAGATGGAAGGTATGGTATCATCGCTGTACTGCAGGAGGGCCCACAGACGTCAGGATGGAAGTAGCAACACACGGTCTGGATGAAGTAAAGGTCCGGAACAGAGAGGAGACGCTGGGAAGATCGGCTGGTTACCTAACTGACGCGTTTCGAGGAGCAGAAGCCTCTTTCTCAAATGGTAACGGTAAGTATGGGGCAGCCTTCTTTTATAGGTACAAGTTCATTTTAATTAAAGACTGAACACTTGATGTGAAATGCTCGCAACATGGGAGCCATAAATGAATAGATAAAACAATAAAAATTGAAAAACCGTGGTGGTATTAGATAAGAATATACAACATTCAAATATATGTAAAGTACATATAGATTTAAACACCTCATTTATTGTCTTATCAGAAATGGGGACATATGTAATTCACTATTGGCAATGCTTATCCAATATATGATTAAGAGTTAAACCAATATAACTAAAACTCAGAAAAAAAGGCACAATACAGAATGAGTCCAAAAGAAGCAAATAAATTATGAAAAATGAAATCCATAAAAAACAGGACTAAAAAAGAGAATAAGTACCTGTCAAGGGATTCAATCCCTTGACAAACCCCAGTCAAAGCAGCATCTCTAACCGCTACACCAAACCCACAGTTACTCATATAAACAGTATGAAATATATATGACTATTATTATTACCAAAAATATAACAATATATAATAACCATTATCAACGTGCATATAAAAGAGCGTAAATATAAACTACCTCTTCAAAGTGCGAGAATGAAAAATTGAAAGCCTAATAAAAGAATTAATAAGATTAAGTGAATTACCCAAAAAATGGGAAATTTCCACCTCCCTTGATGCCAGCATAGCACTATGGGTAAGTTCCACTGTGCGGGAGCCAATCCAGGAAAAAGAAAAGACCCACCGGATACATAAATAGGCCCCTTCTCCGGTGTCCAGTGTCTTTTCTTTTTCCTGTGGTTAGGAGCCAGTTCAGAGTTTATTATTTTCACTAGGTTGCGACTCACCTGCGGCCAATGCCGCTAGCCCGGGCATGTGTCCTGCAGGCATCGCTCCCCGTCCATCATCCTTGCTAGCGGGGAAGCTGTAACCTCCATCTGGTAGTTTAGCGCTCTTTGTCCATAGAAAACAGCGCAGCTACCAGCAACGTCTTTATGCAGCGCCGGAAGTAGTAATCACCGAATCCGGACGCTGGGATGGAGCCTATGGCGGCGGCCATTTTTGGTGGGCCTATACAGCGCTGAATAGCGCCGAGTAACGGTGTATACTCGGTACTAGGGGGAAGAATGGCGGCCATTTTTGGTAGGCCACGTTAGGACTATTAATGCAGTCCGCATTTTTGGCGCCAGATCCTCAATTTAAACCGGGAAACAACACAGCTGACTGTCGCTGTGTCAGACAAATCCACTAGCATGGAGGAAAAGAGGTCTCACAGGAGGTCTGGGTGAGTCAGTACAGTGGTTAGTCAGCTTTTATCCTGCATGTCTATTATTGGCTATATATATATTTATGCATGTTCTTTTAGATCCGAAAGCACTAAGGATTTGTCTGCTATTAAGGATAAAAGCAAGAAGCAGAAATTATCCAAATGTGGAGTATGTGATACAAATATACCGGAAGGCGAAGTAGGGCCTACTTGTACTAAATGTATTCAGTCACAACAGCAGCGACTGTCTGTACAAGTGAATGAATTTATTAAACTTATCAAGGAGATTTTAACAGAGACTTTTGTCACCAAGGAAGATTTGTCCAAAATGTCTTTTAAGAGGCCTAGACAGGAGGTAACGGAAGTATCGGATCACTCAGATATGGAGGAGGGTGCGACCGCTCCAGAAGAGGGCTTGCTATCAGAGACGGAATCTGTAGCATCCAATGAAGAGGGCACCATGAATCCGGTATTGGTTGACAACCTTCTTAAATTAATTGATAAGACACTGAATATCCAGGAGACAAATTTGGATCTTCAGTTAAAAGATTTAATTTTTCAGGAGCATAGGAAGAAAATAAGAACATTTCCTGTCTCTCAGGTCATCAAGGAGGTGGTCTCAAATGAATGGAAGTATCCAGAGAGAAAATTGTCCTCAATGAACAAAATTACTAAATTATATCCCTTCGATCCTCAGGACACTAAGGGATGGGAGGAACCGCCACGGGTGGATGCAGCTATATCCCGCATTTCAAAGAGAACGACTTTACCAATGGAGGACGCAAATGCATTTAAAGAACCTATGGATAGAAGAATTTAGGTGAACCTCAAGAAGCAACACAGTATTTTGGGAACATCTTTAAGACCTACTGTAGCCACCGCGGTCACTTCTAGAGTGTTAAGAGTTTGGGCCAATGAATTGGAAAAGAACCTTATTGATGGCGTCAAGAGAGGTGAACTTTTAAGGACTATTCAGGAAATGCAACTTGCAATAGAATTCCTATGCGAAGCTTCGATGGATCTCATTAAGTTAACTTCTAGAGCTATAGCTACCAATACAGCGACCAGAAGAGCGTTGTGGCTCAAACCGTAGGCAGCAGACGCTCAGTCCAAGGCTCGTCTGGTAGCCATACCTTTCGCAGGAGAGTTTCTATTTGGGGCAAAATTGGACGAATTGATCACGAAGATCTCGGGAGGGAAGTCATCCTGGCTTCCCCAGGAAAAGCCAAGCAAAAAGGGGTTCACCTCCAGAAGCTTCAGGTCAGCTCCAGCAGAGTTTAAGGAGGCCAGAGCCTATAGGCCAGGAAGGTCATACTTAAGACGTTTCCAACCAGGCCCGTCCAGGCAGTCCTTTCAGTCCTTTCGAACCTCAAGGGGCAGGGACAATCGATTTTTTTCGTCCCCCCAACCAATGACATCAGTCAATCAGATCCCCTTCTATCACTGGCAGTAGGAGGGCGTCTAAAGAACTTTGCCAGTATATGGACAACAACAACCTCGGACAGATGGGTCCAGAGGATCGTGATCTCCGGATATGCTTTGGAGTTCAGGGACTCCGTTCCAACAGATTACTTCCAGAGGTCAAGGAATCCACGGTCCCAGGAGGAAATCCAGGTCCTTCAGGAGAACATCAGGGAACTCCTGCTCCAAAGGGTAATTATACAGGTACCCCCCTCTCAGACAGGGAAGGGTTGCTATTCAAAGATATTTGTGGTGAAGAAACATTCAGGTGGCTTCAGAGTCATTTTGGATCTAAGAAGACTCAATCGGTTCTTGCACATCAGACACTTCAAGATGGAATCGATCAGGACCATAATCCCGGGACTATATCAAGGGATGGTATTAACATCCATCGACCTCAAGGATGCTTACCTTCATGTTCCAATTCAACGAGGTCATCAGAAGTATTTAAGGTTCCATATATTCCAGCAACACTACCAATACGCAGCACTTCCTTTTGGTCTAGCCACGTCCCCCAGGACGTTCACAAAGACTCTAATACCGATAATAGCGAAATTGAGATCGGAAGGAATAATGTTATGGGCCTATCTAGACGACCTGCTCATTGCGGCGGGATCAGTGCAACAAGTGAAGGAACATACGGCCAGTTTGATCCAGGTGCTACAACAACACGGGTGGCTCATAAACTGGGAAAAGAGTCATCTAACACCATCAACCAGTCTCAAATACCTGGGAGGAGTGTTGAATCTGGAGCAGGAGAGAATATTTCTGCCCCTGGATCGAGTAGCAACTATAAGAGAATCAGTTCTACAGGTCAGAAGACAACCGTGGGCCACAGCACACCAATGCATGCAACTGTTAGGCCTAATGTCAGCTTCAATAGAAACAGTCCCCTGGGCAAAAGCCCATATGAGGACCTTGCAAAACTGCTTCATACATCACTGGAACAAGATAGAAGCAAACAAGCAGCAACTCATAACACTTTCGGCAGAGGTAAGAAGGGACTTAGCCTGGTGGACAAAGGAGGACAACCTGCTAGCCGGAAGACCGTTCAGAGAGGAACTCCCAGTAGTGGTGACCACGGATGCCAGCAGACTAGGATGGGGAGCAGTTTGCGGCACGAACATAGCGCAGGGGGTCTGGGACACAAATGTCTCAGGCACACTCCAATATAAGAGAACTCAGAGCGGTGCTAGAAGCATGTTTACAGTTCCAGGTTTTCATCAGAGGTCAACATGTAGCAATACACTCCGACAACAAGGTGGTGGTGGCTTATGTGAACCGCCAGGGCGGCACCAGAAGTGCAGTTATGTTAGAACACTCTTCAGAGCTGATGGCATGGGCAGAGGAAAATTTAACAGAAATTTCGGCTATTTATATTGCAGGAAACGACAATATTATAGCAGACTCGCTCAGCAGGAAACAGGTGCTGTCAGGCGTATGGGAGCTGGACCAGTCAGTCTTCTTCCTGGTAACAAGATCATGGGGAATGCCAGAGATCGACCTTATGGCTACGAGAGGGAACAGGAAAGTAAGAAAATTCTATTCCAGGTTCCGGGAAGCAGAATCACAAGGAGTGGATGCCTTGTCAAGAAGGTGGGATTTCAAGCTGGCATATGTATTCCCACCTATACCTATGATTCAGAGGCTAGTGACCAAGATCATGATGTCCCAGGTAGAGGTAATAGTAATACTACCATGGTGGCCCAGAAGACCGTGGTTCCCTCAGATACTCAACCTGGCAGTAGAGGAACCGATAACATTGCCTGTGTTTCCGGGGCTCCTGAAGCAGGGGGTCATCAATCACCCAGCACCTCATACGCTAAGGCTGACGGCTTGGAAACTGAGATCGCCAATCTCTCCAAACAGGGTTTCTCTTCCAGAGTGGTCAACACTCTAATCAAGGCAAGGAAGATGAATACATCCAAGATATACCACAGAATATGGCAGATATTCTTTGAGTGGTGTGCTATAAATAATCACAATTCATCAGACCCTTCAATTATGACTATATTAGATTTCTTACAAGCCGGATTGGATAAGGGCTTAGCATTGAACACTTTGAAGGTGCACATTTCAGCACTCAGCGCAGTGCTAAGTACAGATTTAGCAAACAATAAGTACGTCAAGCAGTTTGTACAAGCAGCCACAAGAATTAGGCCAGCAGTGAAGAAGCCTATATCATCTTGGGATCTAACTTTAGTATTGGAGGCATTAACTCAGCATCCTTTTGAACCACTAGAGGAAGCTCAAGCGAAGTTTCTAGTGTGGAAAACCGCTTTTCTGGTAGCAATTACATCAGCGCGCAGAGTTTCAGAAATTCAAGCTTTCTGGAGTGAGGAACCATATTTATGCTTCCATCAGGATAAAGTTGTCCTCAGGACAAATCCGGCCTTTCTTCCAAAGGTGGTTACAAGGTTTCACCTAAATCAAGAGGTGGTACTACCTTCATTTCACCCTAGTCCGGCCTCAAACAGAGAAAGGGTTCTGCATACCCTGGATCTGGTAAGAATTCTCAAGATCTACATTGACAGGACAAAGCAAATAAGGAAGTCCAAACAATTGTTCATCATTCCCGAGGGCAAGAACAAGGGAGGTGCAGCTTCAAAAGCAACCTTAGCCAGGTGGATAAGATGCTGCATTCAACAGGCCTACTTAATCAAGGGGAAGGAGTTCCCACAGAATGTTAAAGCTCATTCCACCAGGGCCGTGGCAACCTCATGGGCAAATAGAGGCAGTGTGTCTCTACAAGACTTGTGCAAGGCAGCGACTTGGTCTTCGATTCATACTTTCACAAAGTATTATAAAATTGACATTCTAGCCTCCGCAGATGCGAAGTTCGGCAGAGAAGTTTTAAGTGCAATCAAATAAAAATAAAAAAAAATATATATATATACATACCAAGTAAGTGGCTATGTTGTATGTCTCACTGGTAATGGTTGGTGTCCCTCCTCATTGAAGTAGCTTTGGCACATCCCATAGTGCTATGCTGGCATCAAGGGAGGTGGAAAAGGTAAATTATACCTGATAATTGTATTTCCCCGACTCTTGATGCCAGCATAGCTACTTCCCTCCCATATGTATTTACATTACCTGTATTATGTTTTGTGTTTTAGCTAGAGAAAGTGGAAAGACACTGGACACCGGAGGAGGGGCCTATTTATGTATCCGGTGGGTCTTTTCTTTTTCCTGGATTGGCTCCCGCCCAGAGGAACTTACCCATAGTGCTATGCTGGCATCAAGGGAGGTGGAAAAGGTAAATTATACCTGATAATTGTATTTCCCCGACTCTTGATGCCAGCATAGCTACTTCCCTCCCATATGTATTTACATTACCTGTATTATGTTTTGTGTTTTAGCTAGAGAAAGTGGAAAGACACTGGACACCGGAGGAGGGGCCTATTTATGTATCCGGTGGGTCTTTTCTTTTTCCTGGATTGGCTCCCGCCAGAGGAACTTACCCATAGTGCTATGCTGGCATCAAGAGTCGGGGAAATACAATTATCAGGTATAATTTACCTTTTTCCATTGCAACATAGTCACCTTTGCACTATAATCCTCCCTCCCTTTTCCTCCTCAACTGCTGAATGTTTTATGACATGTTTTAAATATTTCAATAATAACAGCTGCAATATATTGAAATTTAGCAGACGTCATTCATTTTCCTTGACATGACCTGCTGCCAAATTGACTTTTGACTAGAAACATAGGGCCAGATCCTAAACTACGTACGCGAGTGATTTTACGCTAGCCGTTGACGTAAAATCGCCCATTAGTATTTGCTGCGCACGGCAGATGTTACGCCACGTAACTCTGAATGTACGTACCAGCCACGTATCAACAGCGTAACTATTAACGAAGGGGGCGTGACACCTGTAATTACGCTCCAGAGGCGGGTTGAAGCATTTAAATTATACAGTATGGGCGTGGTTAGGCACTTATGTACATGAAGCCTTTACATATGTCAGTAGTTACGCTTTGAAAAGTTAAGGTAGAGTTTGGCGAGCGTAACACGGTCAAAGTGCATACGAACGAGGGGAGTGCCTAGAAAATACGCTACGCGATGAGACGTAACAAGCATTTAGGTCTGGATCTACCCCATAGAATGCACTGGCAGAAAAGAGACACTTGATCCCTCCAGTCTTTATTTAATATACCATACTGACCTTAGATTGTATTTGACCCACAAATTAGTTTAAGATTTAAGATATCCTTATATTTATCCCAAACACGCTTACATTGTTCTACTGTGGTAGCCTCCATCTCCTCCGACAGGAGGCTATAACACTTATCAACTAACCTTTCACCCTCCAGTTTAAATACACGGCCTTGTGTTTTAACGTCTCTTTCTTTGAAAAATGTATAACATTCCCACTGTTCTGACATGCTCTTTGCCTGGGCTAAAGGTTGATCGAGCAATCCATGGTATGGGGCTCTAAGGTACTGCAGTACAAAGGTCCCAAATTCCTCTTGGGAGTCCTGTATAAGACTAGTGGCTTTTGGAGCGACTCCAATGCTGTTGATTCCAACCTGATTTTCTAAGAAAAAGAGCATAAAGTAAAACATACCTTAATCGGCCTCTTCATGTCTTTTCTTGTAAATCTCATAACCACGAGCCCAGCAATGGTTAATCCATAAAAAATCCAAACGGCAAAGCTGAAGTAGTTGATGAGGGTGTTAATATCAGCGGGGATAATGTAAATCATTCCAATCACACCCTGGGGAGAGGAAAAAAATGAAGGATTATAGAGGTTTAGAAACTTTCATTCTGCTGCAAGACCATGTCCTAAAACTGGGCACACACCTGGAAGTCACTACGTGGTCTGCTGGCGCTATATAAAAACCTGTTACTAAATAATAATAATAAACTCCTAGCTACCTGGGAAATTGTGCAGATTGTATACAATGTCCGAATCTCGGGAAGATCATGTGACCATCACTGTGCCGTCCTGTAGAATCAGCTCATGTGCGGTCAAAGCTGCTCCGCGTACTGATTTGATACTTTTATCATCATTCGGGAGCATTACCGGTCTGTTTTATGGGTGTTTAACAAATTGTTTCAACATTCGCTCTTTACTATTACCAGGACAATCAGCTGATTATCATCCGGTCAGGTTCATAACTGTACAGATCCAGATTCACAGTTACGTAGTTTTCATCTTACGTACATTGGGCCGGATCCAGAACTACGTCCGTCTTCCATAGACGGACGTAGTTCAATAAACAGTAGCTATTGTACGTAATCTGCGTATCGTTTCCATACGTAGATGGCGTATATGCAGTCTGTTATTTCAGAAATACTGGTTTTCTGTGCTTCCATTTAAAAGATATTCAAATACTCAAACCTTAACTTCTACAGTATAAACCGTGTCAAGGTTAATGTCGGATTTCCCCAGTCAGAGCAGTAAACACAATGATGTCATCAGGCATTTCCCTGACTATAAGGAAGTCAATAATTGGTATAATTTCATGTTGATATGTTCTGTAATTAAATGAGGTCATGTGATGTGTAGAGATGGATCTGGACTTTGCCTCTTGCAAGAACTGTTAGTTTACTATTTAATTAGTACAGGGTGTTCGGAAAGTCACTGTGCACTTTTCTAATCATGTATTTTGTTTCAGATTTTGATCCCAATATAGGGCTTGATTTACTAAAGTTTATATAGGGCTTGATTTACTAAAGTTTAGATTTTACTAAACCTCTCTAAAGGAAAAATGGAGATGTTACCAGGAGCTCATGTGACGCGCGGGTGCCCCAGTCACCCCCAAGAGGACGCAAGGGAGCCGAATAGCTCGAACCCTATTGTTTCCTATGGGAGCCAATGCAATGTCAACGGGAAAGGCTGAAATGAATGTCGGTCAATGGGAAACGCGCTCTCGGGGGGAGGGGGTATGGAGAAAGCGAAACGGCCACCCCTGCGTCTCGCGCCATCTCAGAGAAAATGACGCAGCGGTGTCAGGGTCGCCTCCTGGAAGGCGCGGGGTGGCCAAAAAGTTTGACCCCCATTGTTTCCTATGGGACAGGCTGAAACGTATGGCGGTCAATGGGGAAAACGGGCTCTTGGGGGAGGTGGGGTACGGAGAAAGCGAGATGGCCACCCAACTTGGAGAGAAAGTGACGCAGCGGAAAAGTTAAACCCCTATTGTATCCTATGGGAAGGGCTGAAATGCATGGATGTCAATGGGGAAACACGCCTATGGGGGAAGGGCAAGAGCAAGGCAGCAACCCCTTCAGCCGGCCCCATCCCAGAGCTCATGTGACGCGGGGGTGTCACGGTCGTCTTCTAGGGGTGGCGCTGGGGAGCCGAAAACTTCCCCTGCCATTCTTTTCTATGAGAGCCATTGTTTCCTGTGGGACCTGCTGGATGGCCACCCCCCCCCCCCCACCCGCGCAGTCTCTCACATTTACAAATCTCACAAACGTAACATTGTTTATAATTATCATTCGTGTTTGCATCATGCATTCTATATTGAAACGTTTGTTAATAACTACATAAGTGCACAGTGACTTTCCAAACACCCTGTATTATTCAGCTGTCAGAACCACTTTTTGTGTCACTGACTGTAGTTCTCTGTATTGTGTATATCTGCAAAACACCATTTCTCTTACATCCATTGGGGGACACTGGTAACTATAGGGGTATAGTAGGTGGTCCAGGGAGACAGGGCACTTTAACAAAACTTTAAACAGTTAACCTGGCCCCTCCCCCAGGGGGGATCCTCAGTTTTTAGTAAGTGCCCAAAGGAGCAGGGCATGTTTTTGGAGAGGGCTCTGTCCCTCTTTCGAATTAAGTTTTATTTTCTTCTACGGAAGGTTTTTTATTTATTTATTTATTTTTAACATGTCTCCTTCTACATTGGAGACTTGGGGACCGCTGGGACCAACATAGGAGGGAATAGCCCGCGGGCTGCCTTCTCTCCTGGTCTCAGTATGGAGGGGGTGAGTAGCCTGCGGGCTTCCCTCACCCCCCTTCCCTTATGCAAGTCGCGGCAGCCACTTTACGCGTTTCGGGCTCCGCCCTTTTTCAAAAGTGTAGGATCACTTTTCAACTTTTGATATGTATTAGTGTCTTAAATCTGTGAGAGAATCTCAGATTGGTAATCATATTTGTCAAGCAGTACTATACCCCTGCCTTTATCAGCGGGTTTTATGATAACCTGATCTAATGACTTCAGTGTTTTAAGGCATGTTTTTCTTTTTGGGTTAGATTACCAGTCTGAGATCTTTTCTTATGTCTATTTTTTGTAGAAATTTTCTTTAAATCTTTTAAAACAAGATGTTCGAAAGTTTCAACCAAGTGTCCCTTTTTGTGTTTGGGAAAAAAATTAGATTTAGGTTTAAATTTGTTTGGAGAGTCACTGTTCATATTTGACTCTTCATTATTGAAAAATTTCTTAAGTGATAGTTTACGTATAAAATTTTGAAGGTCTATAAATGTATTAAAAAGATTGAAATGATTATCAGGAGAAAATTTAAGACCCTTACTGAGAACAGAGTTTTCATCTGTGGTTAAACAATGAGTGCTGAGATTAAAAATGTGTATATCATTAGTCGAATTCTCTTGAGGAATAGATGGTGGATCATTATTATTAGCCTTTTTGGTTCTTTTTTTAAAGTAATTTCTTACGATTTAGATTCTTTTTATTTCCACCTTTTTTTCCTCGTTTTCTTTATTGAATCTGATCTCTGTTAGTTAATATCTCCATTGAGGAGAATTCCTTCCTTCCTGTGCTCTTCCTAAAAAATGCTTATTATAATTGTCTCAAGGGACTTTGGGTGAATAGTAAAAGTCTGATCGTCTATCATAGTCTATCATAGTCTATCATGCGGAAGTAATTGTTACACGTCGGCTGCCGGCATGTAACACATGCCTTAAAAACACAGAAGTCATTAGATCAGGTTATCATAAAACCCGCTGATAAAGGCGGAGGTATAGTACTGCTTGACAAATATGATTACCAATCTGAGATTCTCTCACAGATTTAAGACACTAATACATATCAATTACAAAAATATCCTACAAAAATGTTTTTAAAGAATTTAACTATTCTTTTAGATGACTATGGGGTAGATCCAGAACTACGTGTTCCGTACATTTTATTCGCGGAGCGTATTTTCGTGTGCGTAAATTCGTTACACTCCCCTCGGCACACCCCTTGCACGGACGTATTTTGTCAAGATACGCTGGCCAAACCCTACCTTAACTTTTTCAAACGTAACAGAGTACGTCCGTGAACGGACGTACTGACTACGTGAACGTACGCAGCTTAGCACGCCCATACTGTACACTTTAATTACCAACCCCCGCCTACTTCACGTAAAACACATGTATTGTTGACTAACGTAAAATTGGCACGCCCACACGTAAGTATTTACGTGACACATACGTGAATTTCCCATACGTTCACAATTACGCTACGTGAATGTGCGTATTTTCTATGGTGCGCATGCGCAGTGCGTACGTATCTGCGAATTTACGTCTCCGCCACGCGTAAAATCGCGGAAAAGCGTAGTTCTGGAT
This sequence comes from Limnodynastes dumerilii, assembly GCA_011038615.1. Lineage (NCBI taxonomy): Eukaryota > Metazoa > Chordata > Amphibia > Anura > Limnodynastidae > Limnodynastes > Limnodynastes dumerilii. The sequence continues at coordinate 1,804,404 of WWET01000011.1, forward strand.
CTGCCCCTATATTGGTAAAGGAACAATTACAAAAAATTAATACGACTTTATTAAAGTATCAAATCCTGTCATTCCGGTACTTTATATATTGCCGAAAGTTCATAAAGATTAAAATGAAAGCTCCAGGACGACCCATTGTCGCAGGGACTAGTTCACTTACAGCTAACCTTTCCATGTTTATTGATTATCACCTTCAACCATTTATGAAGGTAATTCCATCATGTCTCAAGGACACTAATGATGTTTTATGCAAGTTAAAGAATATAAAATGGGAAAAAGATTTTATTTTAGTAACAGCTGACGTTACGTCACTGTATACTATTATTTCACATGAAGTAGGTATTAATGCAGTGATTTTTTTTATCCAGTTCCCTTTTAACACCAGATCTCCAATCATTCATCCTGGATGGTATTAGATTTATTTTAAACAATAATTATTTTAAACTTGGTGATGACTTTTATAAACAGATTAAAGGGACAGTCATGGGGACCAAGTTCGCACCGAGCTATGCGAACCTTTTTATGGCTTGGTGGGAAGAACAAATTATCCCCACAGCCGATGCGAACCTGGTCTCCTGGTATAGATATATTGACAACATCTTTTTTATATGAAAGGGATCTCGATCCACTTTAGATGATTTTTGTTTGAATTGGTATTTAATTTCAATCAGTATACATCTCTCTTTTAACATAAGTCTGACATCGGTTGATTTATTAGACCTAACCATTTTTATTGATCATGATATCTTAAAAACAAAAAATGTTTCTAAGCCCACAGATTGAAACTCATTCATCCCAAAACAAAGCAACCATCATTATCGATGGCTGAATAATGTCCCAAAAGGTCAATTTCTTAGAATCAGACACAATTGTACAGACATTAAAGATTTCAATATTGCAGCTGATATATTACGAAATCAATTAGTCGCCAAAGGTTATTCTACTGACTCTTTGGATAAAGATATTTCAAAGGTAGAGGACATAGAGAGGAATTACTCATTCCTAAACCTAAAAATAATCATCCAACTGAGAATATCGCATTTATAACACAATACAATCAAGATTATAAAGAAGTTGAAAAAGTGTTTAAAAAAACACTGGCCAATTTTATTGGAGGACCCTGAACTTGCAAAGTGGTTGGGAGACCACCCAAGGGTCACATACCGAAAAGCCCCTAATCTTAAGGACTCACTTGTACACAGCAATACATCTAGCCAGAAACACATAGGTCATATCAACACTAAAGGATTTTTTAGATGTGGGGTTTGTCCAATGTGTAAAATGTGCAAAACAGAAAACAAAATAACTTCGTTTACATCCAAAGTTAATGGTAAATCAGTTAAAATAGATGAATTTATTACGTGTAATTCCAAAAACTGCGTATATGCTATCACTTGCCAGTGTGATAAAACATATATAGGGAGAACCTCTAGACCCTTGAAGACACAGTGGAGTGAACATTTGAGGAATATAAAAAAGAAATTAACAACACACTCCTTATTGATGCATTTTAAAGATCATCACAAAAGCAATAGTTGTTGTATCAAATCATTCTGTGGGATTAAATTGATTAAAGGCAATGGCAGAGTTTTTAACCTCAGTGATTTACTGGCAAAAACTGAGATTAAGTATATTTTTGAGTTGGGTTCCTTAGAACCTGGTGGTTTGAATTAAGACTTCGAACTAAAACAGTTTCTTTGACTTTCTCCATACAGTCATGCTATCCTGTTGCGCCCGATCTCGGAAGCTAAGTGGGTTACGCCTGGCCAGTACCGTAATGGGGGACCATATGGGAAGACCAGGTACCGTAATTAGATGTCCTAGGAATCCAAAGTTGATAGATCATCCCCAGGTAAGAACTTCATTGGACATTTTTATATAGATATGAGAATTCCCAAAGTCTGATTTGATACTCCAACTCTTGCCGGTAAGAGTTATTTTTTGATGAAAAGTGGTGATATCTTGATCTCTCTTAGAAGTAGAATTTACATTTAGCTTATGATACACCCAGTTCTACTTTCTTTGGGGATTGTATATATTTTCTTTTTTCCATCTACATTCTCTCAACATTTTAAATGAATCTTACAATCATTATTTGTACTGATGTCGTCATGTAACAATATCCGCATAGATAGAAGTCTATCTGTAACTTGACAGTTAGCTTTCTTCGTAGTTAGGTTCTTGTCTCGTTATAATGTAGGATTCATACAGGAGTAATCTTTTCCTTTTAGCATTTATAATTATAATATTTCTCCATCAGTCCATTTTTAGAGATTATTCTAATTCTTAATTTATATATCATTGTGTCAGACATGTTTGTTTTATCATTGTCAACTATTATAATAGTAACCAGTTTATGGTCGTTCTTTTATAATTTTTGTACACTATTCATTTTATTATTTATTATTATCTTTTCCACATTGCAGATACACATGTGATTACACACAGGTCTTTGCCCTTTTTTCTTTATTTCACATATATAATTATTTCACATATTTATAATATTTTTTCTGATTATAACTTTTTGACTTATATTTTTTTTATAATTTGTATTCATAGGTTCTATTTACTTATTATCACCATACTCTCATGTTATAAATCCCTTCATTGGGTGAATATTGAACACCCACAGTCATTTGATATTTTCCACTTTTTTGAAATTTCCCATTTTTTGGGTAATTCACTTAATCTTATTAATTCTTTTATTAGGTATTAAATTTTTCATTCTCGCACTTTAAAGAGGTAGTTTATATTTATGCTCTTTTATATGCACGTTGATAATGGTTATTATATATTGTTATATTCTTGGTAATAATAATAGTCATATATATTTCATACTCTTCATATGAGTAACTGTGGGTTTGGTGTAGTGGTTAGAGATGCTGCTTTGAATGGGGTTTGTCAAGGGATTGGATCCCTTGACAGGTACTTATTCTTACTTTTTTTTAGTCCTGTTTTTTATGGATTTAATTTTTCATAATTTATTTGTTTCTTTTGGACTCATTATGTATTGTGCCGTTTTTTCGGAGTTTTAGTTATATCGGTTTAACTCTTAATCATATATTGGATAAGCATTGCCAATAGTGAATTACATATGTCTCCGTTTCTGATAGGACAATAAATGAGGTGTTTAAATCTATATGTACTTTACATATATTTGAATGTTGTATATTCTTATCTAATACCACCACGGTTTTTCTATTTTTATTATTGTTTTATCCATTCATTTATGGCTCCCATGTTGCGAGCATTTCACATCAGGTGTTCAGTCTTTAATTAAAATGAACTTGTACCTATAAAAGAAGGCTGTCTCATACTTACCGTTACCACTTTGAAAAAGAGGCTTCTGCTCCTCGAAACGCGTCAGATAGGTAACCAGCCGATCTTCCCAGCGTCTCCTCTCTGCTCCGGACCTTTACTTCATCCAGACCGTGTGTTGCCACTTCCATCCTGACGTCTGTTGGCCCTTTAACGTCTCCTGCAGTACAGCGACCATACCATACCTTCCATCTGGGGTAGGAGTAAACTTTGCTGGGGGTTGGCTCTATTCCAGAGGGGGCATCTTTCACAGGATCCTGAAAAGCCTTTTTAGGGTTTATTTGTGGAATATTGTGCAATTTGTGTTGCTTATATTCATATTACCTTTTACACATTTTTGCTTGTATGTTTTTAGATATTTTCATGTAATAAATTGTGTTTCATATATTTTTATTGATTTATGTTCCATTCTGGTTTTCCACACATATACCTTTGCGGAGGATTTATGATCATCAAGACCCTATGTTCTCCATACAAGTTGATTGATACAAAGTGGCTATTTGTTTTAAAGAGACTGTCCATATTTTATTCATATTTGAATGCTATTTGTAATTTTGACCTACAGTTATATACATTGATTTATTTATGTGACCATGGGTTACAAGACATATGTTTTAATTTGTTAACTATTATATTGACTAACTACCTTATTGATAGTATATCTATCTTTAATTGTGCATTACCTTAATATATTTTTTTTTTGCAATATTCATTGACAAGTACACTGCAAGGCACCTTTTATCCTTGATTAAGTCAACAGGAGCTTAAACGCTTAAGACAAAACGCGTTGGGTAAAGGATTTTATTCTGGTCGGTACAAGACAGTGGATATTGTGTTGTCCTACCCTTCATTCGGAGTAGATTTGGTGCCAGGCTACAGTAGCCATACCTAACACGAGGGGTTAGATCAATTGTGTGCACATTTATTTCAGGCAGATGCAGTGCAAAAGGATGGATGTCGGTGATTGACATTCTCCTCATAAAATCATGGAATATGCTGGCAGCCGCGATACAGTATGCTTAAAATGAGGATGTCAATCATTGATTGTAAAGCCAAAAAAAGAAATCCATTTGAAACCTGAAAACTTGTATAGACTGCTGCTTTATAACTTGCATTCCCAATCATGTTTTTCCAGTTCCCCAGTATCCCCATCATGTCTCTCCAGCCCACCCTCCAGTATCCCTATAATGTGTCTCCAGCCCCCCAGGATCCCCATCATGTCTTTACAGCCCCCAGTATTCCCATCATTTGTCTTCAGCCCTCCCAAAATTTTCAATCATATTTCTCCAAGCCCCCAGTATTCCCCATCATGTTTCTCTAGCCCCCAGTATTTTCAATCATGTCTCCAGCCCCCCAGTATCCCCATCATGTCTCTCCACTCTACCCTCTTCTTTCGTGGCACTCTGTGTTCTTCCTTGTGTATACAGGAAGTTCCTGTATGAGCCTCTGAGGCAGTTACATAGATTGCTGTACGGAGTTTTCCAATCAGCTGCTCTATGTAACTGCTGTGGCAGCTCATACAGGGACCACCTATATGAACTGACGCTCTCCATAGGAAGGAGGGGTTACCAGCACCTCTCCAGCCTGGTGTCGGTCTGCGCTGCATTCCCCCGCTTGCAAATGTCTCCCTTGCCTCCCTTCTGTCGCCGGGCCTGGTGGTGCCCCCTTCATATTTTGTAGGGTTGGCGAGATTCCCCCTCACCCTCTCCCTGTTCCTACGTCTATGACCATGTATTAACTGCAGCATAAATGGTATAGATGAACACTATGTTACATGCTGTCCTACCAGTCATGATGGTGCGTAAGCATTGTCTATTGCCCTGCACATATTCCTATTTGGTTCCTGCAACTTTGAGTCTGCTCATTGTCCTCTTGCCTTTACTTCCCAGTTCTTTTACCTGTTCTCCCACTGTCCATTCTCTGTTCCTGTTTGTGTGTTTTTTTGGGTCACTATTATGTCCTAGCAGGATTCCCTCTCTCCAGAAGTTTTCCTGATATCTGTTTGTCATGGTCTGTGTGTTCATTGTATACTCTCTGCGGCTAGACACTCTGGTGTGTGCATTTCCATCTGGCACTCCTCAGCTGCGTGCAGTCACCGTATGTCAGAGTTCTGTGTTTTACCATCTAGCACAGTATTGTCTGTGTGTTTGTCAGATTCATACCACTACACCATGCAGGTATACAATGCGCGTTCACTCTGGCACATTTTCAGTCTGTACACTATATTAACAATTAATAATGTAGTGAAGTAATGATTATATACCTATTAATGAGTTAATTTAAATTCTATAGAGCTGATATTGTGAAAAACAATAGGTTAATAGTGATTTTGTATATAAGTTGTTTAGTAAAGAAAAATATATAGGTAGGGTACAGGCATCCTTTAAATTTCAGCTTTTAAATCTCTGTGTAACACACATGGCCATTGTTGAAATAATTATTGGGGGCCTTAAAAAAGGATAAGGGCACTTTAAGAAACTTAATCATTAAATGGAACACCTGTGAACCACTCTTATATATGACAGAGCAAACACAAAATATATGACAGAGCTGTCAGTAAATGACAGCTTTGAAAAAGTCTATTGATATAGACGAAACGCGTAATTCGTTTTTTTGTGTGGACTAAACCGCATTTAACTTGCAAATTGAGCAAAATTGGAAAACTTTTTATTCAATTTGTGAAGACGTGCAATCTGAATTTGGAATGTTATCACACATAATGTTTAAGTAACAACAGATTCAAGCTGCAAACTTTTAAAGCAATCAAGGACGATTCCTACATGTGAAACCTGGAAGCGGATATTCAATCATCTTTATACCAGCCCAGTCTGAGAAACGGGTAATCACCGGAGATCCATCACGGATACCAGATATCCCTGTAGAGCCTCCTTGCTGAATATATTGCACAGAGACTGTGCTTTGCAAAGGTGTGCATCCTAAATTTGAAACAATATCTTACTTAACATTTAGCCAACTATAGAACCAAACTATAAAGCATTCAATATAACAACTAAGGAACATTTCTATATGTGAACCTGGAAGTGAGTGATTAATTATTTTCATATCAGCCCAGGAGCCCAGCTCATTCAGTTTCTTGATTCCATCCTCTCAATATTTGTCAGTGCTATGTCTACAGGCTGCAATATCATTAAGTGGAAAAAATTAAATGTGTGCAAGTAAATTTGAAAGATCTGTCCATAAATATACAACACTGTTGTACAATTAAAATGGTTCTTACAGGTCCATATATTAAAGATGGACACATACTAGAGCGATTATTGGCCTGATCATACAATTATCATGGATCAGAGCAAAAACACACTAGTGTGTGGTGCAGATTTAATTCTGAAACCTCAGATTATTGTCCCAGAAAGAACTCGGGACCAATGATCTTATCATTCCTAAATGATTATCGTCCAGATGGGATGATATTTGGCAGTGTCTGCAAGTCCGATTCAGACACTGTACCTCCACCTCTTTCAGTACTAAAAACTTGGCATTTTGCAAAAGATGCAAGACTTCCATTACTATTTTACTGTTATACTTGTACAGATAGGGAAACTCCAGCCATGAGTTAAATGTCTGCCAAAAACTTGGCTGCACAGGCCTCCTGCCATAATGACAGGAGGCTCTTGTAGCCAAGTAGTGCAGCAAACAATGGAAGACCTGTGCAGCCAATCAGATGCGATGTCAATATCACCAGCTGTTCTCTCATCAACATGAATTATCGCACCGAGACCGTGGCGCTGATATTGGGACATTTCATTAGGGAACAACCGTCTCGTTTATTAGCCACCTCCTGCTGGGAGTGATCATGTGGGAATTGTTCTAGTGTAAGCCCAGCTTAACTCAAGGTATTTTTCAAAAGATTACAAATATAGAGGCTGATCCAGAGCTATGGCCGCCGCACTAGTTACGGCGGCCGTATGCGTAAGAACGGCATTTCTGCCCTTCTGTGCATGCGCCGGCTGATCCAGAGCTACGGCCGCCGCACTATTACCGGAGGCTGTATGTGTAAGAACAGCATTTCTGCCGTTCTGCGCATGCGTTCTAGCGTCCGTAACTGCAGCCTAGTTACAGACGAGGGGGAGGGCAGCTTCTTAACTACACTGTAGTTACGGAACCTGGGCGGGGGAGGGAGGGTAATTAGGACGGGAGGGCTTGGCATAGTGTTTTACACTCCTGTGTGAGCGTAGTTAGACACAGTTACGCCGGCTGAAGTTAGGGTAGCCTTCTGCCAGCGTAACTGTGTCTAGCTACGCTCACACAGGGGGAGTGCACCAGAGCTACGCTGGCCCTACTCACGGACAGGCGACCAGCATAGCTCTGGATCTGACCCATAGTGCTTTCAAATGAAAGTTAGAGTTTTAACCACAAGGTGGTACTGTTTTATGCCTTTCTTTTATCACTATAATTGTTAATTGGATAATAAGAATATTACAAACTACATTGGCTACTAAATACATTGTCATAAATTTTACTAAATGTAATAATAAAATATTATTTTAAAACAATAACACATTTTTATTAATATTTCTTATTTAAATTTAAGACTAAAAATATACAGTATGCCTTAAACAATAAAAGTATAGTAACAAAACGAAAGTAAAAAATAATACCACTATACCACTTTTACTCGGAACAATAAAAATGAAAGTAATGATGAAAGACTATTTATATTTCAGACATGTACAAATAAGATTAATTATGAAACTGAAAAAAGCAGGTGTGCTGTTATATTTTTAGAATTGTTGTCCATGTTTTGTTGAGTGAGGTAAAAATCTTTACGGTCGAATACCTGATCGTAATGGCCCGTCCCCCGCCCCGTCCCCTCATTTACATCTGTATCTCAACCTCGTTGGCTGAGATACGATCGTGAACGAGGGGACAGCCCTGGCGTATGTAACAAACGTTACATACGCTAACCCATACGACGGCGTAAGAAGGTTTTGCGCATACGCACAACCTTATTAACAGTGAAATTACATACGTGCTGTACGTAATTTCACAGTCGCATGTACCTGAGGATCTGGGCCAATAACAAAAACATAATTCAGCGGGTGCTAATTCATTGCTAGTATAGTTATTCAGGTTACACAACTATTTAATGAATGTGTGGGCTACTCCCAGAATAAAGTACTGGAACAGAAGTTTCATCTGTTTGGTTTACCTGCAGAGACAATGATCATTTAAAAGAGTAAAAAAAAATGATAAAATGCATCAACTAACTGATAAACCATATGAGGATGGAACACAATTGAAATGTCTATAAACAGGATTTAGGAGGGAGCTTAAACAATCATGCACTAAAAAAGGAAATATGCATAGCTATAACTCCATTAGCTGGTATGAATTTGGGGGTCTTGCACCACTCAACTTGCCTATTTCAGAGGGGAGGGTACGTTTTCAAGTCTCATTGGGGCTGAGGCTGGGAGGTATATTCCATTTACTGTCAGTCTGTATAACGGAGTATATCTCCCGGTACACCACCTGTCCCAAATCCCATATGCTCTAGCGTTGCAGTCATTTGCTAAAATTTACTGAGTCTTGTGAAGCATCTCAACATTTATGGTGATGAAAAATGTAGTAATTAATGATACTTTAAGGGAGTCGGTGCCATCAACAAATTATTCTGCATTAGGATAAAAAAAAATAAAAAAAAATTGAGAAACTAAAACTTTAGAAAAAGCATGTTGCAACGTTGGGTGTGCATTTTAAAAATTTGAAGATTGAAAGAAGTCTTCTAATCAAGGTCACAATTACAGTATTAAAATGCCTGCAATCCTTTTTTATTTTCTATCTAAACCTAAATGGGGTCCTTAAATACATCTCAATGTTATAGTTCTAATAACTGCATTTGTCCACCATGTTTTACAGCAGACTGCCATGTTAAAAGGAAGACACTTCTGTAAACCAGAAGATAGACCTCCACAAATTATCTCAATAACCACATTTTGTGAGTGTGCATGTATACTCTACACTTTCCATTAAAGATCTTGGTTAAGATATGGATATAATTAATGATTTTCTTAGGAAGTCTGATAATAACCTCTCACAATGACTCTTTTAATATTAAAACCAAGACAGATATGAAGCTTGGATGTCACTAATGTTACACAATACATGATTATTGTTGTGTAGTGTATGGCATGGGTTTATCCCACCCCCTTGCAACCGCACAGAAGCCTAGATCCAAAGGAATTTAATGTTGGATCCTCGATACCACAGCGCTCATGCCATCAAAAGTATGGATCCAGTGTGTGTAGTTGGCAAAAGTCATGGGAACCAAGAACCAAATATGTATCTCTAACAAACAATATTCCAGGACAAAAAATTGTCATATTTGACCAGGACAACATCTGCATAATATTATGCCCACATCCTGCCCAAACCAAACCTATAACTTATATTTAAGGCTCTAAAAATCTAAATTACACAATAATTCTGACTGCTAGTAATAACCTACAAGCAACGGGACAGATCCAGAACAACGCTTGTGAGCGAATTTACGCGTGGCGGACACGTAAATTCGTGTTTTGGTAAGTACTGCGCATGCGCACGACAGATAATATGCTCTAACGTAAGTGTGAACGTATGGGACATTCACGTATTAGCTGCGTAAATACGTACGTGTGGGCGTGCCAAATTTACGTGGGCCAAACCTACATCTAAAATACGCTATCTAAGCGGGGTTTTCATTTAAATTGTACAGTATGGCCGTGCTTAGCTGTGTAAATACGTGTTACCCATCCGTACGTGTGCGGACGACAGCGGTTACGTGGGCAAAAGTTAAGGTAGGGTTTGAATCGCAAAAGTCGGTCAAAATACGTACATTCAAGGCATGTGTCTAGGGGAGTGTATAGAAGGTACGCATGCGTAAATACGCTACACTAGTAAACGGATTGCAAGCGGAGCTCTGGATCTACCCCAATGTGATTAATGTTCAGTTGCATAGATGATTAAAAACAAACTTAAAGTGGGTACAATTGCCATAATAAACTGTGTGTTATGGCACCCCGGAATTTTACCCCTGAGGAACCGGAGTGGCCCAGGAGAGGTACTCCGGGTTTACCTGCGAAGTACCGGAGTGACCTTGAGAAGATTCCACGGACGTGCCAGGCAAGCTTTCGGATCAGACTCGTAACCACCCGGGGATTCTTCACCAGAGCCCCTGGTGGTGGGGATGGACTGTGCCCCCCCCTGGGGCGTGGTCGTATTCCGTTGAACTTGGACCCGGTAGAAGTGAAAGGAAGACACCACACAGTGAACCCCAAGAGGACTGAGAAACAAAAACAAGCAGGAGCAGAACCGGTAAGTAGGTACTTACCGGGAACAAACTTACAAAAAACACAAAACGCGGGACTGCGGACTAGGAGGGTCACAGGACTAGACTAAGTGACGAACTAGACGAACAGAGACTGTCACACTCACAACCAACCAGAGGAACCCCCGAAGGGGTGAACACTAACAGTCACACGGGAGAGGCTAGGTGGCAAAAACAAGCTGGGAAAAAACAATAAAGTGGGAGAAAGAGGGGAACGGGAGGCAAAAGGGTTAACTGGGCAGACAAAGGCAAGGACAGGCTGGGACACGCAGAAATCACTAGGCACAGGGCACTAGGCACACGGACAAGAGAAAGAGCAGGCTACAGTGGCTGAGAACAGACTCTATAACCGGCGCTGAGTGATGAGAGGAAGCGCCTTAAATAAGTGCCGGTAAGCCCTGATAGGCTAAGAGGGCGGACAGCCTTCTGAACGGCAGAAAAGTAAACAAGTATTTTAGACTGGACACGTGGGCTGCCTGCCTGCGGCAGCGGCGCCCACGTGTAACTGGTTGCTAGGACGCCGTTGCAATGCAGGGCGTCGGAAGGGGAAGTCCCCCGGAGGCCGCGGTGCAGCGTACACGCTGAAGAAATGCCTGGGCGCCGGAGCGAATATCGGGGCAGCTGGCCGCACGTGAGTAGCAGCAGCAGCCCTAACACTGTGCAAGTTAAAGATAACTATAAATATAACACATAAGTTGGCCACATACTAGAGTGATTAGGAGCCCGATCATCCAATTATTGGGTGATCAGGCAAATAATCAGTGTAGTTAGAGGGAGAAATCAGTTTTCCAATGCCAAATAAACATACCAGAAACGCTCTGGTGCGATTATTTGGTCTTTAGACAAGTTTGATTTCTATCGGGAGCAAACTAATGATATCTTGTAGTGTATGTGCATTTGCAATGATTGGGTCTTCTCTCATAGAAATGCAGTCTGAGATTCTGCAGTGCTATGACAGTGGAACTAACAGAGGGAGAGAGGCCAGTGCTAATAATAAGATGCTATGTAAATTTATTGTCAACTACAGTGTGTGTCCATTCTACTATGTCCTTCGTAATTACATTAGCATGTTTAGATGCTTCTCTGCAAGCGTTGACAACAGGACATTGTATGGGTGACTTTATGTACCAGTCCTAGAGGAGCTATCATGAATAGATGCTCCTACAACAGAAACATGTTGAACTTTATGGTCTCACAGGACCATGTGGAGGTTTTACTGTGTTGTCTTTTCTAGCACTGACCTATAACAACACTTGTGAGCCATAAATGACAATTACCAGCCAGTCTTAAGCAAGGCACACACAGTGGACTTTTCTGCTGATTATCATGAAAATCACACAATAAACGACAGTCTAAGCCGTCATTTTACCAATGTGTTCTGTCCAATGACGCTGCAGAATTGTCTGACACAGCAAATGATTGTTTCATTTTAAAGACATCCTATCATGCATTTCTTAGGATTGTAGCTGAAGAAATGAAAAACGATTCAGCAGGGAATGGTTTTAGTGTGTACTCTGCAACATCAGGTCATAGTAGTTTGCTATAGCAATAATAATGTCAGATCATTACTGATACTTCTCAATGTGTGCCCTGCTTTAATATAAAACAATAAAGCTGATTTAAAATAACATAACTACCCAGCTCTTAAATATACCTTGTTTATTATGACACACTTTTGTGTGTTTAAATAGTTATGTATTGATTTTAGTGGACATCTACATAGACCTGCATTGTGTATACATTGTTAAGTAATACATTACTATTGCAGTGATGACCGCTGTTTACTGGAACCTGTAGGATGACAGTAAAAAACATGTCTAGTCACCAGCAATCAATGTAATGCTTCACAATCATATAAACATCTCTGCAAAACATGTCTTGTTTTAACATGTGACCACAATTAGGAGAATATTCATGCTTTAGGGTCACTGTAAGCTGTGTTTTTTTAAAAACAACATTTTTCACCCCCTGCAAACGCCACCATCTTCATGTGCATCCATGCTCTTCTCCATAAAAGTATTTAATGAGAAAAAGAGAACACATAACTCCTTTTTACACATTTATCCCCTAATAAAAAGTCGCCAAAAACCCATAGCAGGCTTTATCATAAGTACAGATATTTACAGAGTAAACACGATGAAGAGTTTTTGCACTCCATATGCATGGCACAGGAATGTATAGGTTGTCAGCCATCAGCAGTCCTATGGACTTTGACATTCCTTGTGGCTGGCGCAAAAATTTTGGTGTAAATTTTGCGTATTTACATCTGCGTCTGGGTATGGATTAGGTGCAATTGCATGAGCACACTCCTTATTGTACATTGAATACATTGCTCAACCTCCTTCTGTCTTACAAATCTCCCTTTTAAAGAGTTCATACAATGACTTGCGTTCAGATCACATGCAATCCAGGTGGAGGAGGAAATTCTATTGTATATTATTTATGTTTGGAAAAGGAAATGAGGCACAAAGTTAACATTAAAGGAAATCCAATTGGACACGTTATATTAGGTTTAAATCATAATATGGAATATGCTGAAAAGAAGCACTGTGAGCTATAGAAACATAGAAAGTGACGACAGATAAGAGCCACATGGCTCATCTAGTCTGCTCATTTGTTTATTCAAAACTATACTGACCCTAGACCCTATTTACCCTCAATTTGGTTTACAATTTAGGATACCCTTATATTTATCCCAAGCATGTTTAAATTGTTCTACTGTATTGGCCTCAACCACCTCAGATGGGAGAATATTCCACTTATCTATCACCCTTCAGTGAAGTAATTTTTCCGCACATTTCCTTTGAATCTACCACCCTCCAGTTTATATTCATGCCCTCGTGTTCTATTACNTGGTTTACAAGATACCCTTATATTTATCCCAAGCATGTTTAAATTGTTCTACTGTATTGGCCTCAACCACCTCAGATGGGAGGCTATTCCACTTATCTATCACCCTTTCAGTGAAGTAATGTAATT
>WWET01000011.1:1835016-1870246 GCA_011038615.1 Limnodynastes dumerilii
TTCTCCTGCTGTCTCCGGTTCTCTTGCTCCACTCACCTGGATCCACCATCCTGGTCATTCTTCCAGTGACTCTGGCTCAATCGACATTCCTGGACTCCAACTCCTGTTCTTACCAATCCGGACTATTGCACTGACTTCTGTTCCAGTTATTCGGACTATTGCACTTATTCTTCATTCCCTTTGTGTATTTTACTACATGCACGGAACCCCTATTAAACCTGCAAGTTTCCTATTTACGCCTACACATCACCTTACTCCCTTGGTACCTGAAAAGGGTCCACAAGATTTGGATTCCGTGACAATAATAATCTACAAAAATTAACACACTCTTTAAAATAAAATTTAGAGGCTATCAGGTACAAATAGTGTCATATATGATTTATGATGGTTAAATCTATTAGACCCAAACAACTTATTACCTGGAGAATAACATCCCAACACTGGTAAACTCAGTGATTTCCCAGGTACTGAGAGGCAAACCACAAAGAGAACAGAATTTTTGGTATAGTTTGCCTCTCTTTTTTAATAAATAAAACCCTAAGGTGTCATCAAAATGTAATAAAAATACTTCTGCAACTAGACTGCTATACAACTTTCACAGCTTAATTACAAGTTGCCAAATATCTGTCTCTCCAATGTACTTACGCCATCCCTCCTTTCACCTTCCTCTGACTCTCCAGGTCCTTTATGCCATCTCTTTAGTCCCCTTCCACCCTCTCTTCATACCTAATACCAGTTTTTTATTTTATGCTTTGCTGTTTCTTGTTATTTTTTCTTCTGGCTGACAGCTGGCTCCTCCAGCTCCTTGTGGTGCGCTGACAGTGCCACGGCACACACTTTGCTATAAATACAACCAATGTCACTCCTATTGCTTGAGTTTATAGGTGCATATTAATGCATTGCATACAAGAGTTAGACATTGTTGCCCTTGTTGAATATTTCCTTCAATAATCATACCTCCTTTTGCATGTGCATAAAAGGAGTTTACCGTAACAATTATTGTCATCTGTGTTCTTACTTTGATAATCCCAATGGCCTCCTTGTTTTTATTTTATCCCCATAAATTGCAGTCAATCCTAGCACCGAGCCTGCTAGGATTCCCTTAGAGCAATATGGCTCTAGAGATTCAGATGTATGGCCAATACCCAATGTAATTTTACTACTTCTACAATTTCTGTAAAAATAAAAATAAAAGTGTCTGGATTTATGACCAGCAGAACGCTGATACCAATGAAAATCAGTAACACAGCTAATTGAATTTGGCAGATAACCACAAGAGTGTACAAATGAGAAAGCCTTCTTCTGAATCACAAAGGAAAAAAGGCGTTGAAGTCAGTCAGTAAGTTAGCATTGTTAGCAGCTATATGTCCTGAATTTGCTTACCTGGTTCTCTATAAGTAAAAAAAAATAACAATAATTGAAATGAAACATGTTCTGGTTCTGACCTTCCATCTTTTGGATTAGATAGGGTCCAATACAATACAGAAGAACTTGCAGTGGATTAATAAAAATAAGGAATGCAAGAATAAACATCTGACACCATACAAGAAAAACGGCAAGACCCTAGAAAGCAAATGAGACGGCACAAACAAAGACAGATAAAAAAAAAAAAACAGTGATAACTACAAACTGTTGTTCAGTTCCATCATCTAAAATAACTGTATTGACGATATGGAGTTTTTTTGTCTTGAAAACTAGATTGCCTTGAACTAGATATTGATTGAAAATGCTTTTACTGGAATACTGTCCATAAAGTATATTTTTCTAAGGAAAGAACAAAAAATGTTTCTTCACTCAGGTGGTGGTTTGGTTAAAATAGGGTATATATGCATGTCATCTTACAAACCTGATTGCACCTTTGCATAATTATTTTGGGAGGTTTGGTAGTGCCTTAAAATTAGTAAAGCATCATATTTTTGCTCTCCTTTCGGCTGTATGTCATATCTTCACATATTGGTGGGCATATGTTGGACTTATATTGTATAATGTTAAAAATAAATTCTTTGACATTATTATTAACATCTGTATATTTTTAAATTCTAATAATTTCTCAGTGTAACTCTGTAGTACAGATCTATTGCATTATTAATAAAATATAAATGTAATGATATAAGTCAATTTCTTGTCTATAAAGTAATATCAAAATAGGTAGGGGCTGTTGGAGTGGGACATTTTTAGTCTTTAAATGTGTAGCCCCAGTTACAGAAATTGTTCACTTTACGGGATCTCTTTAACTAAGGAGGTCTTCCATCTCTCTGGTCTGTCCCAACCCAGAAGGTTTCTTTGTGTAAATGCTTTCTATACTGGGGGTCCGAAGCACAATGGCTGTCTTTGTGAAGCAGAGACAGCCAAAAGTTCTTTAAGAAATGTATTTTTATGAATGGGTGAGTATTCCGAGCACCGCCTGCTCGATACCATCAGGTGAGTAACCTCTCCGGGAACTTTTAGGGTTAGGAGGAGGGTTAGGGTTAGGCTCTGGGGAAGGGATGGTTAGGGTTATGCTCAAATGGCGGTCTCCGACCGGCCTCCAAAGTGCTTCGGCCTACCGGGAAATTTCCCGGTAAGGCCTATGGCCAATCCGCCGCTGGCTGCAAGTGTACCCATTCGTCTGTCTGCGCACCCGACTGCCCTGTGCCTGTGGAACTGGGAGGTCTTCGATATTTAAATGAGAAAAGGGGAGTTTTTCTCATTTAAATACTCTGTGCAGGGCTGTCCAGTGGCTGCTTAACAAGCCGTATGCTTACACCATCCCTGGGATTTTCTAAACCTAAGGAGCAGCTCACCGAAGCTGAAAAAAAAGTTAATTGAATTACAAAAAAACCCCCACAGTTTTACAAAATTGAACCTCTTCCCCCGCCGCCCAGCCCGACAGGGCATGATGATGCTTGTAGAACTATAGGCATCAGCATGCCCCGCCGGGCCATATTATTTATTTAGTTTGTTACGTTGTAGCGGCGAGGGAAGGGGTTAATTCTTTGAATATTTAAAAAAAAACAAAAACTGGATCACAATTATAATTTCTAATAGTGTTCCCACTACAGAAATTATAAAATTTTTGTATGCCAAAAACCCCATCAGGGCGTAAAGTGTAGCTAGGGCCTGGTGTGGTGAGGAATATTTGTGCGGCAGGGACCCAGCATGTTGCATCCCCTGGTGGCATCCGCAGAACCTGCACTGGATTGAGATAGGCAAAGAGAAGGAATGGACAAGAAAGACAGACAACACCAGATAGACAAGGTGGGCAAGATTATCTCTGGCACAGAAGGTTACAGACTGGGGATATGGATTACACAATGCATTGCCACATAGGTTTCCAAACCAGTTGATCTTTTAAACAATCAATAATGAACACACCTGTGCTCCAGCAAGGAGATCTGGAAAACATGCACTGTTGGGGAGCCTTGAGGACAGGTTTGGAAACCACTGCATTGCCAGATGGTGATATAGCACAGTATTTTTGTGTAAACAGGTATTGGAGTGTGGAAATAGTGATCACCTGAATAGGTTGATAGCAAGTGCGGATATGGAAACACTCATAGATTTATACCAGATGGCGATCGCACTGTCATGCCTGGAAATAGTAAACAACTGAGATGCCAGATAAAAATAAGCAACCAGTACAGGTGGCAGAAAGATGTCAAAGGACACCTCGACAAGCACACACACACTCATGCAGGGAGGAAGATGGCAGGAGACAGGGAAGGAGAAGGATTACTGGACAATAACTGACAGCGTGGTCTTCAAGGCAACAGCCATAACACAGCAGGAGGAGGAGAGGGGATGCTCCAGGTGAGCAACACTTTGTTAAATGATGAAAGATTATAAGCTTAAAATCTAGGTTGAAACGTGCTATCAGTGATACATAAATGTAAGCTTCAGTGCAAAATTTCTTGTGAAATGGTAGGCCTTATTATTTCTATGTAAGCAACTGTATTATTGGTGTGCAATATGATAGCACACCTTGTGATCCGATCAGGTCCCCCTGATGTGTGTGCAGATCAATAAATTTACGATTCACTCTCATGGAAAGGAGGTGATTGTCTGAAGTCTGGAGCTGGGTCAGAGAAGCCAAAATGAAGCTATATGAAATGTTGAGGCTGTTTTTAATGCTTCCAGATCAATAAAACAATTTAAGACAGGTATTTTAATCCAATCCACTTCATTAATTATCTTTTGGAAGTACTGCTGTAATATCCCAAAAAATTGCCATTATACAGGGAAATATTATTTACAAATAGAGAGCATTTAAATAATTTGTACATCAAGTCACCCTTCAGGATGTCTAAAAATAAATAAATAAACAGCCCCTCCCCCAAATTCAAAACATTGTTCTGTAGCTTATATTTGTTTAACAAAGCACATTTAAAGTTATTTTGTCTTATGGACATTCACAACCAAAGAGGTGTTTTTTGGTCTTCTTACCAAAACAGTGGCTAACCACAACACCCTCCTATTGAACACTAACAGCCATTAAGTTAACTATGAACATTTATTTATGTTAAAAGAAAAGTTGAGGCCATATGTTTTTTAAATAAAGCTTGTTAAAAGGACAGTTAAATTTGGAACAGACTGTCTGTAAAAGAAGATAATTAAGGTTTTTTGGAATGGCCAGACTGGAATCCCATTAGTTAATATGGTGTGATTGTAGCTTGTTAGCAAGAAATGATTGCCTCAAAATTTAGTTAAATAAAACAATATTGTCAGTATTTTTATGAACAGTGTGTGAAAATTTCTCAGATATTATGTAATACACCAATACTAACACACAAAACAAATATCTTAACTTACTGCTTCTATAGGTCATTATACAGAGTGAATATTAAAACTTATGGTGTACTTTCATTTTCACATATTCTTTCAGCAAATAATGACAAAAACGTATGTTAAATGTTACATGAGATCTATTGGATCATATTTATTCATGATGATCACGTTCAGTCTTGTCCTACTATATAAATCACTGAAAAGTTACATTAGCTTACTACATTAGTCTTTAAAAAATAATAAAATTCTGTCAGACAAATATGTGACTCGTCTGTGGCATAATTAGTGATGTATAGTTTATGGGTGTGCAGGATTAAACAGTGAATGGAAACAGAGGATCGTTGTCATTTTGCATTGTGGATGAGCAAGCTCTTAATAATGCTTTGACATTTCAAAGTAAAAAAAAATATATGTACTTACATTTCCTGCTGTGAATCAGATGTAGAGAAAATGACTGATTTACTCTGTTAACAAAGTGAGCAGATCAGTTTCTAATTATGGAGGGAAAATGTGGTAAATTGGCATGTCCATTTCCTACTCTGGAATGAAGTACATCTGCTTCACTCTTATTACATTAGTGTCTCTGGCTGGTCTGGTTACTGGTCCCTTACTTTCCATACCCTGAGGATCAACTAAACTTTTCTCAGTTTCAGGGCTGTTTTTCAACTATTTATCAGATGTCATGTGTACAGTATTGTAGGCTTGTTCACAGTAGGTTTTTTGAGCTACTTGCTGCTGTGAAGACAGGATGCAATGACTACTTATAAAGTGCTTGATGACGATTGGACGCTGATGACCAGTGCACCTCACCTTTTTACCATATTATGTGTACCATAATAAAACCATTCACATTACAAGTGGCAGAGACATGATCCATGTACATGTATTGAGTAAATGGCTTGAATGTCATATGTTATATCCTAGTTTTAGCCCTTGACATAAACATTTATTTATTTATGTTTTGTTTTATATAATTCATTTTAAAGTGTTGTATTAAAGGGCAAGGTAATATGTTTGAAGGCAAAACATTCTTAAATAACCATTCATCTTACATAAGACAAGTGTTTTAACCACAACCTCCAACCAATGACTTGCTACTCTTGTCTGTTTAATATAGATACTAAATGGTCATTTTGGTTATAAATTTAGGGCCCAGATTTACCAAGGGTGAGTTTGGGAAATTGTGAAACTTGCCGGAGATTGATTGTATTTAATGGCGAGTTTAAACTTGCTGTATTAATGCAAACTTACACCAAACTACCCAGAGATAGTGGATTTTTATACTCATTTCTTCTTGGACAGAACAAATTTCCATCTGAATATACGCTAGGGTTACTATAGCAACCCTAGTGTAACATCTGGAAGGCGCATGTGCCCAGGGCCACTTATGCACCTTGCGCATGTAAGTGACCTGACGTTATCAGGTCAGGATCCGGTCCTGTGCCCTTAAAAATGACCTCACAAGGGCTAGCAGCTGAGGGATATTGTTAATGAATGTACAATGGTATTTTGTGGCAACCTGCTGCATTTCTAAGATAATTGTGTTAAAAATAAAATAATAATGTGTTAAACATAAAAAAAAAACAAAAAAAAAATAATGTAAGATATAAAAACACTACAAAGTGTTAAAAGGGACTTGCAATTAAGTTTTGGATCATTGACAAGTTCAGCTAACCACCTCTAAATGTAAGCACTCCAATCAAGAAGTGACCTGCATTTATATAATGTATATGATGTGAACTCTGCCGAGTTTAATGCAAACACCGGCGAGTTTAAACATTTTTTCAGCACTTTAACATTAATTTAATACAAATTGCTGCCAAATTACGACCAGTTTAACATAAGCTCACCGGAGTTTATAGTAACACACATTTCCGTAGTTTCAAACCGTTCAACTACGGCGATGTGTGACAGTTTTTACTGGCGAGTTAAGTTGCCCCTTAGTAAATCTGGCCTTACGTCTTGAACTGGCTTTACTAGAATGATTGTAACAAAAAAATAAATAAATAATAATAATCAGCTGACCCTACTAGACAAATGCACCCCCTTCCCCCATTAAAAAATGTAAAAAGCCATGGATTTATTCCTTTATATTCCACCACAGACACATGCAATTTACTGTACATCAAAGTGGCGTGCCCCTAATATAGACCATGTGTACACAAGAGACTTTGCAGCAGTATACATTTTTATGGTTTGTTTTTAAATGTTTCCTTTTGTGACAATTGCACATCAAAGTTAGGCACTTTAAAAAAAAAAAAAATGTTTAAAGTCTTGAGAATTAGTAGATGGAAATCATCCTCCACTATAACTTTATTTGAAGGTAAACATATGTGCAAGTAATAAAATATGTCCAGTTTAAAAAGTATCATTATTGATAGGTAGGTATAAGGTATAACCCTATATAAAATATTAATTACTACAGAACAAATTTAGACAAAATTAAAAGAAGGCATATATTAAAAATACATATTAAGAAGACCCTAGGTTCTGTATGAACCAATTAGCGCAACCATACATGTGCAACCTTTTATATACATTGTTGCACACTGCGATCTTGTAAAAGGTGGTACATGTATGGTTGCGCTAATTAGCCTTCAATTTGTTAATACCTATAGGTGGAATTTGTTTAATAATTTTTATCTTGGTTCATAGGGTCTTCTTAATATGTATTTTTAATATATGCCTTCTTATAATTTTGTCTAAATTTTTTCTGTAGTAATAAATATTTTATACAGGGTTATACCTAATATCAGCGCACTGTTACCCGTTTGTTTTGCTATATATGTTAGAAGTTTGACTCTCTTTTTACAGAGCAGTGGTTATTAGTCTCCTCACCCCTCATCATTTTTATTGAGTATTCCTATATACAAGATATTATAGTCAGAGCGCCCTCTATATATTTGGGTGTATATTACACCCTGATATTCCTTTTCTCTCTCTACTTTTGATAGGTAGGTATTAAGAAATATTGAAATAGTAACAATATAATTATGACTAAAGGGATATTTCATGAATAGTTATCACTTTGGTTTGCATTTGGAAACTTTCTGTTTCATTACAACCACAAGAAAGTTCTTTCAGACTGGATTGCCTTACTGCTATCTATTACAAAAAGTTTGCTGTCCAGCTCCTGCCCATGCTTCTCAGTCTATTTAACTCGTTCCTCTCTGGTGCAAAATTCGATTCAGCCACTACAAGGGCAGAGATCATTGTAATTCCCAATCTGGTACGGGACCTCAAATCCTGTGGATTATTGACCAATTTTACTCAAAAATGTTGGTTTAAAATTTTCGCTAAAATCCAGGCAAACCAACTAAATAAGCTTGTTGCCTCACTGGTCCATACGGATTAGGTGGACTTTATCCCGGGTCGTCAAGCTTCGGATAATACCAGGAGAGCTATAAATCTTATTCATATTGCAAATGCTAGACATCTGCCTACCCTCGTGGTTGCATTAGACGCAGACAAGGCGTTTGACAGAGTTGGATGGGCATATATGCAGCAGGTACTGTTGGGTATGGATGTAGAAAGTCCTTTTTTGTAGCTGCCCTCTACTCTAATCCTACAGCATCTGTCTTTGTCAATGAATTCAAGGCCTCTCCATTTTCTATCCATAACGGCACTAGGCAGGCCTGTCCCCTCTCACCCCTTATTTTTTCATTGATGATTAAGCGATTAGTTATTAAAATTAGTGAATGTCCTGATATCACAGAAATTACTGTGGGCCCAACAAACCATAAAATATCTTTATATGCAGATGATATTCTAATGACAATCACCAATGCCACCGTGTTCCTCCCTAACCTTCTTAATTTTTGGTACACTCTCTAATTATAAGATTAATCCATAAAAGTCTGAAATCCTGTCGCTTAATCTCCTGTCGCTTAATCTCCTCTATCTCTAGCATAATTTACAACACCTTCAACAATTTTTCAGGTGCCATGGCTTACGTATGATCAGGTCACATCTCCACATGACTGATTATCCCCTCACTGGACCTGTTTTACTGTTTATAATCCGGTTTCTTTACATATCTTACCAGAATTGTACTATTTTGTTTTTTTTTTTCCTTTTCATTTGCAAATACTGGATCATTCTAAGCTTTATATTTTTATATGAATGCTGTGACTGTATGTTATTATATTTTCTCTTTTCTTTATCTGCACCCCCATGAAAACTTGAAAACCCTTATAAAACGTATTTAAAAGGAAAGTTCTTTCATTTTCCATAGTGATTTTGTTACCTGTCTTATGGCATTATAGTGTGAACAAATAGGAAAAATATACATTTTAATAATACTTTCAACTTTCAATTACATTTGAAATATTGTTGTGTCATATTTATATGTTAGTACATTACTGTCTCTCATTTAGTATCTTTTTTTCCCCCTCAGTTTTTGTGGTAAAAATGTTGACAAACTAAAGCAAGCATGGCTTCTGGTAAAATATGTCATCATGCAATGATGAGTGGCAATTCAAGCCCTGGAGAACTGACTCTGGAACCCTTGATTATGTGCAAGCTTTGTCTGTGTGAACATCCTCTTGATATGATGACCACCCTTAGGGAATGCAGCTGTATCTTCTGCACAATGGTAAGATGTTAGTTACAAGATAATTATAGCTGTCAAATAATAATTAGCATATTTGTCTGAAAATATAATGATGGGTAAAAAAAAACAAAAAAAAACAAATTTAGTGTACAACTTGATATTGTCATTATTTTGTCTGTCATTTAGAGTTGCTTTATTAAAAACTGAATCTATTTTAAAAATTAAACTTAGCTTAAAAAATAATAAATAAAAACAAAATAAACACCTTTTACATTTTTCATGATAGAACAACACACAAAAGTAGGCAATATAAAATTTGGTCTAGAGAAAATTTCTCTTTCTATTAGTCTCTTCCTGGATAAAAAAAAAAAAGGAATTATAAATAAAATATAAAATTAACAATCTTTTTTTCAGGACCCCACAACTGTATCAGACCTTGAGTATTCAGCATACCAAAGTTTTAAAGAGTAAATACTATGACATCATTATTAATTGTTTAGCACTTTACTTTACAATTTACATAAAGCAATATTTCTAATGCAATTAAGTTATATTAGAAAAATAAGGAATTCCAAAAATGTGTGCTTTCCTCTTGTGAAATGTGTGCTTCATTTATCAACACACTGAAAAGAAAACTCATCTTTAAAAAAAAAAAAAAATCCCTATAATTTGGACAATGACGTTGTCAGCTATTGCTTTGGAAAAAAAGCAATGTTTAGTGTTTCCACTTGTGCTTCACAGCAACCATAAAATACACATGCTCCATAATTTGTGACGCCTAAGAAAAATGTACTATGCAAAACCCATATCGTTTTCTTTTGAATAGCAAAAAAAATAGCACCCGTTATTTTGCAAAAAATAGCGTTAAAAATACGCCAGCGACCGCTTTTAGCTCAATTGAATCGGGCCCACTGAGTATTGTAAATTCAGCATACCAATGTGTTGTTAGTGCATTTAAAGAGTAAATACTATGACATGATTATGAATTGTTTAGCACTTTACTTTACAATTTACATAAAGTAATATTTCTAATGCAATTAGGTTATATTAGAAAAATAAGGAATTCAAAAAATGTGTGCTTTTCTCTTGTCAAATGAGTGCTTCATTTATCAACACTGAAAAGAAAACTCCCTATCATTTGGACAATGACGTTGTCAGCTATTGCTTTGGAAAAAAGCAATGTTTAGTGTTTCCACTTGTGCTTCACAGCAACCATAAAATACACATGCTCCAAAATTTGTGACGCCTAAGAAAAATGTACTATGCAAAACCCATATCGTTTTCTTACTATGAATCAAGCCTTCTTCTTCTACATAGGAAATGTTGGCAGAATGAATGGTCTTTTTATGCACATGTTTTTTTTATTGCATCCCGACAAACTACACAAAGCTGTAAAACACTACACTTATTAAAAAATATTAGCAGTACCGCAGCAGGTCAGGATGGCTTCAATATTTTTATAACATTCAGGCTACGTAAAACAGTACAATACAAACATCTGTTTGTTTTCCTTTTCCTATATATCTTTTTCTGCAATATGCCTGTTTGAAGTATTCTTGACAGAAGGTATAAACTTAAGTACGCTAAATATTTATGCAGTAAATATTAATACCCTCTCTCAGATTCCCTTGAAATAGTAGATATCAAGTATATTAATTATAACGAATAGCAGAATACACAGTGCAATTTTCTCTGTTACAGAGCGCAGCCGATTGATGCTGCGCTCCATGTGGAGCCCACACCCCATTTATAGGAGATACGCATGGGTGGGTGGGCAGAGGCTTGCTAAACCCTTGCGTACAATACAGTACTTAGCATGGAAGGGCTTCCGTGTGAAATGCTGGCGGATTCATAATCCTCACGTAGGAGAGCGGGAGGGGGGAAGGGCCCTGCTCTCTAACATGCATGGCTGTGGATCACAAATTCCATATGAAAGCCTCTGTGACTACCATACGGATTACAGGGTAAGAATGAATACGGTCCTATGATCTTATAAGGAAAAACTGAAATAGGCACCAATCAGACAACAAAAGATGCAAATTTACTCATTTCAAATAAGTTGATTTTAAATAATTATGGTAAAAATGAATTTTCTTAATACAAGAAATTATTTATTCCACAGAAAATTGATAGTTCTCAATGACTGGTACATTTGCTATACCTGGAAAAAGTAAAATTATGCTGTGTCTCCCCAATGCTCAGCTTGCAACCTGCTGCCTCTTGCAATGTTTCCTTTTATTCTCATGTCACATTCGATTTTCATTTTCTTTTAATATCTGCATTCATAATGAGAACTTTGTGCAATTAGTGCAACTGCCAAGATTCATCCAAACTGCTGCAGGAAAACTTAATGGAACATATTGAATGAATGTACTTCAGAGAGAGTTAGTCAGTAATAATTAAGGCTCATATTTTTTTTGAGTGCACTGTAAAATGTTTGAGAGGATAGGAATAAAAGAGAACACCTAAGTATTAAGTATAACAGAGGCTGATTCATAGTGTAACAATATTATAAAGGCTCATTTTCTTTCTGCGCTTTAATGTTTTTCTCCATATTTTAGTTTAGATATATTAGCTCTTATTTGCTTTGTGTATAAACCTAGACAACAAGTACTTGGATAACTGTATACTTTTATTCACATGAATAGCGGGAATATTTAGTCACTTAATCTGTGAACCATGGGTTGCATATAAAGTAGTAACTTAGCAAGTGTATTAAATAATACGTGCTTACTTGGTCAAAGACAGTACAGCAAATGTGCAAACTTTTTATTCAATCATTCCATTTTTACTGAACAAAACAATATAGTTGAAAATCAGCAGCTGCTGAATACACATAATGAAATGTAACAAAAATAAAGTAGAACTAAACTAACGGGAGAGGAGAGAACAGTTTTACTATCAATCTAAGATAAATAAACAAAGATATAATATGTCAACACTACTCTGTTTTACTCATTGACATGAATGTAAAAAAAAAGAAAAGGAGAAAAATGTTATCAGAATGTTAACCAAATCTGAGACATGTCTGACCCTGATGGAGATCGCAGGGGTTAAGTGGTGGAGAGGTAATATGTCCATGAGTCAGAAGGCTCAAGACTTTTGTTCGGTGCCACATATTCACCCCAGCAATACCACCACAAAAGGGGTAAAGAATCCTTTGTAAAATAGTTGACCCCAGGCGTTTCTCTGTTGTAGCTAAAATTACTTTTTGATACAGAGGCAGTTTGGTAGAGGCAGAATAAACAGGTCTCTAGCTTAGGAGAGATAGTAAATTTAAACACATTCAAGGCTAATTGGAAGACCTCCTGCCAAAATGGTTGTATTACTATACAAGTCCAAAAAGTGTGAAATATATTACCCATTTCTTCATACATACACTATATGGACAGGTGTATAAAATCTAGCACCTAGCTATGCAGTCTTCATTAATATCATTAACGTTTGTGGTACAAAATGGGTCATTCTGAAGATCTCAGTGACTTCAAGCGTGGTACTGTGATAGGATGCCACCTTTCCAATAAGACGGTTCATGAAATTTCATCCCTGCTGTATATTCCACGATCTCAACTGTAAGTGATATTATTATGAAGTGGCAACATTTATGAACAACTGCAACTCAGCCACAAAGTGGACGGCCACTTAAAATCACAGAGCGGGGTCAAAAACTGCTAAGGCGCATGGTGCATGAAAGTTGCCAACACTCTGCTTATTCCATAGCTGAAGAGTTACAAACTTCCAATGGCAATAATATAAGCACAAAAACTGTGTGGCTGGAGCTTAATGGAATAAGTTTCTATGGCTGAGCAGTTGCTTGCAAGCCACACAACACCAAGTCCAATGCCAAGTGTTGAATGGAGTGGTTTAAAGCACACCGACACGTGACTGTGGAGCAGTGGAAATGTGTTCTGTGGAGTGATGAATCACGCTTCTTTATTTAGTAGTATGATGGGTGAGTCAGGGTTTGGCGGATGCCGGGAGGACGTTACGTGCCTGACTGCATTATGCCAACTGTGAAAATTTGGTGGAGGTGGGAATGGTATGGGGCTGTTTTTCAGGGTTTGGGCTAGGTCTTTTATCTCCAGTGAAGGGCAGTCTTAATACTTCAGTCATTTTAGGCAATGCTATGCTTCCAACTTTATGACAACAGTTTGGGGAACAGTTTTCTATTCAAACAGTGCGCAAAGCAAGGACTATAAAGACGTGGGCGTAGATCCAGACCTAAGTGCTTGGCGTACGTAACGGCCAAACCCGGACCATACTGTCCAATTTAAAGACCTCCCTCCGCCTACAAAGCGTAACTACGGGTGTGGTATGGATGCCCCTTCGTTCGTAGTTACGCTGATGGTACTTATGTTCAGCCTAGCATGGTGTAACATCTGCCTCTTTCTTGCGCAGTAAATACAAATCGTGATTTTATGTCAGCGGCTAGCGTACGTAGGTTAGGATCGGGGCCATGGTTTGATGAGTTTTTTGTGGAAGAACTTGTCTGGCACACACGGAGCCCTGACCTCAACCACATCAAGCTCCTTTGGGATGAATTGGAACAGGTATCTGAACTCATAAATGCTCTATAGAATGAATGGGCACAAATTCCCACAGAAACACTTCAACATCTTGTGGAAATCCTTCAAAGAAGAGTGGAAGCGGTTATAGCTGCAAAATGGGGACCTACTCCATATTAAAGTGTGTGTGTGTGTGTGTGTGTGTGTGTGTTCTCATTAAATTCTCTATTGGTGTAATGGTCAGGTGTCTGAACATTTATGTCCATATAGTGTACATTACAAAGATGAAGTGCAGGAGGTCACTCTGCAAAGGGTCTGTGTGTCCAGATAATTTATATGTTAATGAAAGTGTGTTGCCACTGTCCAAGGGAGAGTACTGAAGTACTGGCTCAGTCAGGAGGATCTGGTACCAAAATGAAATGACTCTTTTCTGAGGAGGTAGTCAGGCAGGAAAGGAAAGGCAATAGAGAGAAAGAGAATCTGGGACTTCCACTCACCTAATATTTGCAAATGAGCCAATTAACAGAAATTAAAGGGGCCTGTAGATGGGAGGCCATATGCTGCTTGTAATTGGGTAAAAAGGTATAGGGATGTCCTTTAGAGCACAGTATAAAGGGAGGTAATCTCTTCACTGCCTATGTTGCCAGCGAGTTACCAAGTATTAATTTTTTAAATTCTGTCAAGCAAATAATACTGAAGTGCAGACCAAAAATTCAGTTGACCAATATACACCTGTTTCAGACTCCAGATTAAAAAACTTCTAAAAAAAATTTAACATCTGTCAATCTAAGATAGCATAAAATAATTCTACGTAAATACGTTGTTGTTGTTATTATTATTATTAATAATAATAATAATGAACTGTATTCAGACCTGTCTCTTCTGTCACTTCCATCTCTTGTGCAGACTTTAGGCAAAATCTGTTTCTATAATGATAAAATAATAGATATGATGGCGCCCCCTATCTTATAAAAAGCAGCACCTTGCACACAGAGGTACCATTATAGCACTTGGCGCTGGGGATTCCTTCTGGGGATCTTTATTACCTCACTCCGGTGAGGCAGGAACAGGCGGTTGCGGTGCTACGTCGTAAATGGGTTGTCGAATATTACCCTGTCTTAAATGGGCTGTTCTCAGTGGTGAACCAAACCCTTCAATAATTACTGCAATAATATAAGTATTAGGTTCTGTGGTGCTTCAAAACAGAAACCCTCTGGTTATGTCAGTTTTGGGGATAGGGTTCATTTGTACAACAAAATTTAATTGATTGATTGAATTAATAGATTTTTCCCAAATAATATTGCACAAGTGTAGTAAATGCTGGTTAACTAAGGGCCTGATTCAGAGGCTGAAAATAAGAACTTAAAGTTACACCTGGGCAAAACCATGTTGATTTCAGGGGGAGTCAAGTTAATTTTATTCTATGCATGCAGGGAGAATGCTTTGCTTTTACTTATTGCACACAGATACCTGATCAGCATCACTTTTAAACTGCTAATTAGACTTGAGCTGGGAAACATCACCTTTTAACTATAATACTGTTGCAACAAATGAAATTTGACTCCCCTGAAATCACCATGGTTTAGCCCAGGTGTAACTTTAAGTTCTTATTTTCAATCTCTGAATCAGGGCCTAAACGCATAAATGTTTAAAATGTAGATAATCTTTGGGGTTTCAGTAATTGGAGATAAAGGTAAAACTACCTTATTTAGATTAAAAACATTAGTTACATATGTGTTTTGTAGAACTTATTGTCAATTTGATAAAGGTCACAATTTTATGTTCTTAAGACATAATTTTTTTTATTGTTTTTATTCTGTTTTTCTTATTATTTTCCATTCAGAATAATGATGTATTATTGTGTCTATATACCTTCAAGAATTTACAGGTCTCATTTGTCAGACATTTCTTTTTAATCCTGCTGTTTTGGGGCATGTCATGAGGTACAGATGTGTATTTAAATGTTTTTTTTCTGCAGTGAACGGTTCCTCTCAACTTAATTCAGTTTACACGTTTTAAATGTGCCTCTCCCTGCAGTTCTACATGGCTTTGCAGTCCTGCAGATTTGCTCCTTTTTTGGTGTTGCTCCCAACTCTGGATCAGCCCCATTGTAGCCAATCAGAATAGTTTAGGATCCTGCTGTGCTCATTTTAGGAATGTTTACTTAGCAGTAATTCCTTTAAGATATAATTTGCAGTTGATTATAACCAGACATATAATTATCTTTGCAGAAACATGTTTGTAATAACTTTGACAGTAACTTTCAGGGTCAGACATGAAAAGTATTCTGGAAAATGCTTGTTCAAAAAATTTGTGGAACCCATAGATTGTCTAAAAACTTATTTATAAAATGGCTAAGCAATGGTCAGAGATGATGGGCTGGATACAGACTTAAGAAAGTGCTTGAAATTAGCTACTCCTGGGCTAAACCATGTTGATTGCAGGGGAAGTCAAGTTAATTGTATTCTTTGTATGCAGGTATATATCTTTGAATTGCGTACTGCACACAGATACTGACCAGCTTTACTATCACGCTGTTATTTAGACTTGGGATAGGAAACATCACTTCTCAACTCTAATACTGTTTGCAACAGATGAAAGATGACTCCCTTGCAATCAACATGGTTTAGTCCAGGAGTAACTCATTTCAAGCACTTAAGTCTGGATCCAGGCCGATGCCCTGAATTTAATCCAGAGGGAAATATTATGTTGGTACTATTTTGACTGAGTGTTCTTTGTCCTCTCTTTAGTGCCTCAAGCAGTATGTACAGTTGGCTGTCCGTGATGGAATTGGTTCTCCAATCACTTGCCCAGACATGCTGTGCTCAAACCGTGGCCTCCTTCAGGAAGCAGAGGTACTGACAACTTCCCTTTTTGATCAATGCCTTGATTTTGACTACATCTCTTTTTTAGGTGTTTTACTTGTCACTAATAAGCACCTGGCATTCATCTCCCAATAGCTGTGGAAGCCAGCAGCAATAGAGTGCTTGTTCTTGTTTTTTATGATTTGCCTGGTAATGTTTACTTTGTAACAGCTAATTCAGTATGTGCTATTTCTATCCAAGTCAAAATATCCAAGTCTTCTATGCTTATGAACTTTTAAACTTAAACTAGGCTGCACATTCCAGCTACTGTTTTGCTTTATAACTCCTGTCTGTATGCAAAATCTAGCTTGTAGTGGTGATACTTTGCATAATGTCTACCACATAGACTTTGCATGCAGTAGAATTTGTCATAAAAAAAAGTTCACATCTGGAAAAGGTTTTTCTGGATAAATGTTTTACATTTTTATTTTCAAATTAACAAAAAATATTATTATTATTAATAATAATAATAATATAATTATTATTATTATTATAGTTAAATCAATTTTTCAGGGTCTATTATTCACCCTATTCAACCTTAGTGTATATATTTTTTTCTAATCATGTAAACTGATTGAACATTACAATCTCAGATAAATTTTTTATTTTCTTTAACTTTTATTTATTGGGGAGTATACAAAAAGTGATGCATGTACAAAACAACCGACAGGGACATGAATATATTCCATAGCAATACAACATAGAGATATAATATGGATATATAAAAGAAATACTTAAGGGGAAGTGGGATTCTGGGGGACTAAAAGAAAGGGGTCATCTCCTAAGGAAGAAAAGAAAAAAAGGGAGGGAGGGTTGAGAGACATTTTATGACTCCATAGTGGTGCTAATTTCCGAGAAGAAAGTGGTTCCCAATCGCTAAAGCGTTAGCAAGATAAGGAAGAGACTTTATGGCACATCGCAGCTGGAAAGCTATATTTTCCATGCCTGTGACATACCAAACATACAAAATCAGGGAAGACAATGGGGGAGGGGTAGACTGTTTCCAAGCCTTGACGATGAGCCATTAGCTTGCAAGAGCAGGTATCTATCTTTGATAAGGGATAGCAGAGGAAGGAGGTTCATGGGATCTTAAGGATTGGAACAGAGATGAGGGTGGTCCACAAAGTGTTAAAGAACATTCCTACCTGACTACACCGGTGCCAGCACGGGGGAGAAGTCAAGGGAAACGCAGATGTAGCCTGTTCGTGTGAAGTACTAAGGCTAGAAACACAGAAACATAGAAAGTGATGGCAGATAAGATTCAGTCTGTCCAGTTGTTTATTTAAAACTATACTGATCCTAGACCCTATTTACCCTCAATTTAGTTTGAGAGTAAGGATATCCCTATATTTATCCCAAGCATGTTTAAACTGTTCTACTGTGTTAGCCTCAACCACCTCAGATGGGAGACTATTCCAATTATTTATCACCCTTTCAGTGAAGTAATTTTTCCGCACATTTCCTCTGAATCTACCGCCCTCCAGTTTATATTCATGCCCCCGTATTCTATTTCAGCTTTTTCTTTAAAAACTGCCAACCTCCTCTAGCCGATAACAATCCTTGCTATCATATTCCCTTTCTCCCTTCTCTGCTCCAAGCTATACATGTTTAGTTCCTCTAGCCTTTCTTGGTATGTTTTGTGATACAGGCCATGGACCATTTTAGTTGTTCTTCTTTGCACAGTCTCTAATGTATTTATGTCTTTTTGGAGATATGGCCACCAGAACTGAACACAGTATTCTAGGTGAGGTTGTACCTACGATCTATAAAGGGGCATCACTACTTCTCTCTTTCTGCTACTAATTCCTCTCCCTATGCAACCAAGCATCTGACTTGCCTTTCTCATTGCTTTGTTACATTGCTTGGCTACCTTTAAGTCACATGAAACAATGACTCATAGATCCCTTTCCTCCTCAGTTGTTTCTAATGTAGTGCTATTAATGATATATTGAACTTTTGGGTTTTTGTGCCCCAAGTGCATGATTTAGCATTTTTTGGCATTAAACTGCAGTTGCCACACTCTTGACTATTCCTCCAGTCTACCTAGATCATGCCTCATTTTGTGTACCCCTCCTGGTGTGTCTACCCTGTTACATACCTTTGTGTCATCTGCAAAAGGCATATTTTCACCTTGATACCACAGGCAATATCACTTATAAAGATATTAAATAGCACTGGTCCAAGTACAGAACCCTGGGGTACTCCAGTGGTTATTTTACCATCCCCAGAAGGGATTCCATTTACTACAACCGGCTGTTGTCTATCCTGTAACCAAGATTGTATCCATTCAACTATCTCTAAGTCCAATCCCAAAGTTTCCATCTTATTTAACAGTCTGCGATGTGGCAGTGTCAAAAGCCTTACTAAGATGTAGAAAAGCGATATCTACAGCTCCTCCTTTATCTAAGGGTATAATACATTTTTTAGGCATTCTCCTTTATTTTTATGCATAAGGAAGCTTTAGCAACTTGCTGTATAATCTCCTTCCAGGGGTAGTCCTTGTCCAGACATGGACCAGGATTACTCTCCCAGGCTCTTTTGTCTTGATGTCCATACTGAGCCTCAAAAAAGAGGCTATATTAAAAGACTAAGGAGTAAGTTGTGAGAGAAAGAAACAAAGAAGAAGACAGTTAGCCCAGGAGGGGGGGGGGGGCGTTATTCATCACTGGCACCTAAGGACAACAATCAAAGCAGATCACAGATGCAATTGCTTCTAGCAGAATTTAAGTTATCGTACCCATTTCATTGCCAGTATATTGCAGATGTGATCAGATGACCTAAGGCTTCCAGTGGCCCAGACAATGTTACTTGTCTGGGGAGCATGATTTGGTTCCTCTTAATGCTGTGCTCCACTCCCTCTCTGGCAGGAATTGAGATGGTGGGGACAAGTAGTTGTGAAGATGTAATGAACTGGGAAGACCGATGTGGAGGGTCAGTAGCCAGGCCAAGTTGACGGTGTAGAGCATGGGTGGCAGCCAGCGAGGATGCCCAAAATGCTGATCTTGGTGCCACACCAGGAGATGGAACGGGAACCCCTATCTGTATCTGACATTGGCCACTAGCTGGTAATGGGTTTGAAGTTGTCGTGTCTGACCAGAGTAGCCAATAAAAAGGTCCTTTACAATTTAGTAGGGGGGTAACCTCATATTATAGTTGTTGGGCATATGTGAAGGTCATCTTGACGCTGTGTGTTCCGCCAGGGCTCCAGAGAAATAATGGGGAGACTGTTGGAATGTAGGTTTTTATTGTGAGGTATGCTTAATCAGTGGTTCCAACAGGTCACAAATCCCAGTAGCACAGTCAGCAGACAGATTGTAGAGAGGCTGATCAGCAGTGAAGTAGGGGCACCCATATATTCCCACCAGAGGACCCTGGAACAGGCAAGGAATTTTAGTGTGCATTATATGGAAAACTTAAGGGATTGGTTAAAATGTGCATGCACTTATAAATGGAAATCATTGGTAGTGTATCCTTCTGAAATTTTTACTCCATGATTTATGTACATGGAAATCGTACAGCTGGATCAAACCCACAGACTTTTATTTGGAAACTTCTGGTAAAAGCTATCTCTAGGAGGAAGGGGAGGGGGGGCAGGGGAGAAGTCCAAAATTAAGCAGAAGTTTTTAACATACTCTTTTGTCTCGTGTGAAAAAAACCCCAACTCCCCTGAAATGGTTAGTCTTTACACGTGTTCATTAGAGTAGGTGCATATTAAGTGACATGCATCAGCAACGCTAGGAAATTGTGTAGAGTAAAGACAATTTTATGAGGAATTAAGGGCGGTGTTTTAGTCTGATTTGTGTTGTGCCCAGAAAACAAGTGTAGTATATGAAATAAGAGAAAATGAGTGCAGATGAGTTTAGTTACATTTTTTTGTTTTTAATACTAAACAAATTGTGGACAAAGTCTATTATTACATTCCTCACAAGTCTTAAAAGTATATAAAATTATTTTCAGCCTTGGAATGAAGAAAAACATTTTGAAAAAACACATTGGTGTAAATTGTACAATATGATAGCTTTGTTCTTTTACTTCTTGTTAATGAAATGAATAAACTGCGTTAGCCTTGTATCATTCAGTACACCATGTATTAACATAGGGGTAGATCCAGAACTACGTTTGCCGTACGTTTATTCGCGTAGTGTATTTTCGTGCGCGTAAATTCGTTACACTCCCCTCGGCACACCCCTTGAAAGTACGTATTTTGTCAAGATACGCTTTCCAAACCCTACCTTAACTTTTTCCAACGTAACCGCAGTGATCCGCACACGTACGTATGGGCTTGACGAATTTACGCAGCTAAGCACGCCCATACTGTACACTTTAAATACAAACCCCCACCTATATAGCGTATTTCAGACGTAATTTTGACTCACGTAAAATTGGCACGCCCACACGGTTGTATTTACACATACGTGAATGGCCCATACGTTCACAATTACGCTACGTTAATGTGCGTATTTTCTATAGTGCGCATGCGCTATACAAAACAGCGATTTTACGTCTCCGCCACTTGTAAATTCGCTCTGAAGCGTTGTTCTGGATCAGGCCCATAGTGTCTACTTTCATCACCAAATGATCTTTCATTCTAGAATTAACATGTGCATGGCTATTTGATTAAACAGCAATAATCTCCTTGTTCTCACATGGATGACAAAGCTAAAAGAAAATTTACTATAGTTTTATAAAACTATAGCAAATGTATGCACTGGAATTCCAGGCATTTTATTTTATTTTATTTTACGAAAGGGGAATTAGCATTATATTATTCATGTATAAAAACATAGGAGAGTTATATCAGAGAAGTGGAATGAATTAGATGGCTAATTGACATGATTAGTATATTTCTAAATTGAATTAGAGTTTGTATAATTTTAATATTATTTACTAATTGTTATTTGCTGCTATGTATATTAAGAAACAAGATAGTCATAGAGGGGGATTTACTCAAGTCTCTTGCGTAAGTCCCCTTGATATGTAACATTGACGCACGCGCTTGCCAGATGTTACGTGTCATAAGTTCTTCCCTACAGAGAAAAGTTCCGTATGAAAGAACTTCTGTAGAAGGGGCTGGCCTTTCACATCTGCATGCCAAAACCCCCACTATACAGACTGGATTAGGCATGCTCAGGGGCGCAACTACCATTGGTGCAACAGGTGCAACGGCACTGGGGCAAATGCCGATACAAGGGCCCACAGCCATCATCACCACAGCGCTGAAGCTTCCCACCGGGTTACCTGGGATATCATCAGGGCCAAAGCCCTATATTTCAACATTCCTGTTCTTATCATGTCGCTATCTATTAATATATATTAATCAAGGCTATTAATTCATACTTAGACTTAGCCCCGATATATGGGAGACGTATAAAGCTACAGTACCACTAGCAGTCATCTTATCAATAAATTGGCAGCTATTAATAAAGCTGCTGTTTCAAAGGTTTCTCCTTACAAGCTAAACTTACCTACCTGATATCAAGCTTTTGAGTAACCCCCTCAAATAACCTCCTTTGTCAAATACAAGCTCTCAAAGGTCAAATTTCTGCAATTCTATCCTGCAAAACAACAAATACACAACATTTTTTTATTGAAAATAAAGTATATAAAAAAACGCAACTGTAGGGAAGTATGAAATTCACTATTTTTTATAATTTATTTTTTAATACAGCATGTTTTTTTTATTTGACATAGTAGAAGGTTGTGAGTTTCATAATATATTGAATATGTCCGATATAATGCAACAAAGTTTGACAATAACACACAAACCAAATAAAATCATAATGTTTCATATTTCCTCTAATGTTAATATTTACGTGTATACAAATATTGTTTTGGATTTGTATTATACAGTTGAGTGTATAGCAATAATTGCAATTATTGTTTTGCAATGTGTGTAAACAGCACTAGCTAGTTGTTATGTTCAATTTTGTGTGATGCTTTAGGGATAAAAGGATGATTTTAATTTTGTTAATTGCAGGATAGAGTTGAGCTCAGACACCCTCAGTTTTAACCACATATTTTCAGTTGACCTCTTCCTCCAGTACAACATAGTTTTTGAAAAGATAAAGAATTGCCATTTATTTTGCTATCTCTGTCAACAAACCACCATTTTAAAACCCCAGCTGACTTAAAGATTCTAAGGCTATTGCCTCCATTTATATGTATAGTAAAACACAACTAGACCTGCTGTCCAAGAGATAATACATCCTCTTCTAGGTCTAGGTTTGCCACTTACTTTCCACTGCTATTCATATATTCAATTGTCTCGTGGTTAAAATACAGCCCCTACCTTTGTAATGCTCAGCATTGATTATTACTTATTTCTCTATTATATTACCTGTTACCTGACAGAGTACTTTAGAAAACACATTAGGGGTTGACACTTACCATCACAAGGGTGTATGTTGATA
This sequence comes from Limnodynastes dumerilii, assembly GCA_011038615.1. Taxonomy (NCBI): domain Eukaryota; kingdom Metazoa; phylum Chordata; class Amphibia; order Anura; family Limnodynastidae; genus Limnodynastes; species Limnodynastes dumerilii. The sequence continues at coordinate 1,858,112 of WWET01000011.1, forward strand.
AACACTAAACTAATACATATTTTTTTTTTCTGTGTGCCAGATTGCTTGTCTAGTGTCCATTGATCAGCTCCACTTGTATCAGCGGCTAAAGCTTGAACGGGGTATGTCTTAAAATCCTTTTGCACGCATTTATTTAGTAAAATAGAATTTCTGCAAATATATATATAGCAGCCTATTGTATATTGTTGTAGAGGGAATTTCAATTTTATGATGTATACTTTTATTTATTTCATGTATCATTACTCTGTGTTTTTGGAATTTTGTACAGTAGGTTTTTTAGTTTCGTAACTTTTGCTATCTCTGCCTAATAATTTAGTAGGGACATGTTGCTAGCTATGAGACTAAAGACTAGAAATTAAAGGAAATAAAGCAAATAGATTTAGGCATATTTCAAAATTTACACAAAAAAACAAGGTATTTAATTTGGGAATATTTACGCGTGTTTTGCTAGCAGGGTATAAATTTACTAAACTGCAGAAAAGGAAAAGTTGAGATGTTGCCTATAGCAACCTATCAGATTCTGGCTGACATTCTCTATTATTCTATAGGAAAGTGAGAGCTAGAATCATATTGGTTGTTATGGGCAACATCTCCAATTTTGCTTTTCCGCAGTTTAGTAAATCTGGCCCCAGGTTTCAGATAATAGTGGTCTCTTCCTGCTATGTGACCTAAAATTTTAAGAGGGTTATGACCCTTCATAAACCAACTTAAAACAGTGATACTTGCTTCTCATAGGAGTCAGTGATGGGTGTTCATTTATTATACACATTCAGGTATATTATACATAGTTGCCGACTCTCCCAGAATGTCCGGGAGACTCCCGAGAATTTGGGCAGTTCTCCCAGTATCCAGGGAGAGCTGGCAAATCTCCCGCAAGGGACTTGAAGCTTGTGGTTTCCATGAAACCATGGCCTGAAGTCCTGCCCCCCTGCCTGGCAACACTAGTTTACTAGAAAGGGGTAAATGATAGTCAAGGGGTGGGGCTTAGTAAAGAGATTTGCAGAAATTATGCCGTTAAGCCACCCCCTGCATGCCTCTATGGCTTTCCTCCCCCGGCTTCCCTCCGGGATATCCTGGAGGGAAGCTTTTAAAAGTTGGCAGCCCTGATATTATAATTTGCTAGTGCAGTGAATACAGATAGCAATGTTCATGTTATTATTTGCATTGCAGCAGGTGGATAAACACTCGCACTTAAAGTTTCTCTTTACAGACAGGTTTATTCATAGTAGATAATGTGGAAATGAAGGGAAAAAATCTTGTGTCTAAAATGACATGCAAAGTAGTAAAGTAGTGTGGATTTATGTGTCTTTTAGTCTCTGGTTTTTGTGCATTTGTGTATTTTAATGATGGTCCTTTATACTAGTTTATGAAATTAATGTGTGAAAGAAAGCTAGAAGGTTTATTAGATAGTAAATTCACAGGATCCCTGCCTGTTTATTTTATAGTTACAGGAATCCTAGCAACATATTATCTTTTTTATGTTATCTGTTGAAATTATTGATTTACCTAGACATAAAAGAAACACTTAAAACAATGTAAAATTGCTGTTTTGTGAATCCTATCTGTGCTAAGAAAATAAAGTACAACCTTTTGTTAAGTGAAATTGTTTCTGCAGTTGTTTGTTTGCTTACTTGAACAAATATGTTATCAGTTGCTGCTCTTAATATATCAACCATTACAATTGAGGGGACTAATGGAGAAGTAAAGTTCTGATATTTCTCGCTCTCAAGTCTTTCTCTCTTTTTTTATTAAGCTTTGTTGAGATATTAACAGCATAATTATATCTGATATTGTGAGCTGGTGTGAGAAAAGCTGGCCATACACTAGAGCGATTATTGGCCCAAACACACAATTATCGTGGATTGGACCAAATATCGCTCTAGTGTGTGGGAAAGATTTTTTCTTTTAATGGCGATAAAATGCTCCAAAAACACTAGGGTCCAATTATCTCATCGATCGGAATTCCTGATTGATAATCGGACCCTAGCAGCAAGTTTTGGAGGTGCCTATTATTCTGCCAATTATTCAGTGTGGCCAGCTTAAGTCTCACATCTGAATAAGGAGGTTGACGAAGAAAAGCAGGAGAGGAGATAAATATAAGAGAAAAACAAGGGTGACTGGCATTTTGTGACAGTGCTTCATTGAGTTAAAATGCTCTATATTACTAAAATTTTTCCAGGTCTTTTCCAATATGGCTTAAAGGGCAATTATCATTTATATTTATCACTGACACATTCAGTTATAGAGGTCTGCCATTGTTGGTTGTGTATTTGATCTTTCTTTATAATACGTCCTGCAAAATTCATTCCATAAGATGGCCATACACTAAAGCGATAATCTGCAAGTTGAATGGCTCCCTATTTTTCAAAGCTGCTGCTGTATATCTATGTACAAAGCTGCTCTGACAGCTGTGAAGGTATACTTTAAAGCTGTCAGCGCAGCATAGTACATAGATATACAGCAGCTAATATTGCAGGGAGTAGTACAGACATGGATCAGCCAAAACCGTGCTGTGTGAAGCGTGGCTTCGGCTGATTCTTGTCTGTATTACTGCCTGCAATCTATGCACTATGCTGCTCTGACAGCTTTAATAACTAGCCCGCACCCCCGCCCCCGCCTTATGCTAGGATTATCGGTCCCAGCAGAGGAGGTGTATGGTTCTGATAACTGGACATTTCCCTAGTGGGAAATTGTCCTGTTTATCGGCCCACCCCCTGCTGGGACCGATAATCGTCCCAGTGTATGGCCAGCTTTAGATTATTTTTTTTAAATTGACTGTCCAATGTAATAAGGAGTTTGCAAATTCAATAAAATATACCTTGCTTACTTAAGCATTTCTGTGTTTTATTTTACAGATAGAACAGTATAGTTTCTTACTGGTTTATGGCAGTGTGCTGGGGCAATTTTTCCCTTTGTTTCTGTGGCTAGCAGGTTAACCCCCCTGCCTTTCGTGCACCTGTTTAACATTTACTTAATAAATTGATTGAGCAGCTTCCATTCTGGTTTTACTTAAGTATTGTTGCAGTTTTGTATATGACATTCAATTTACAGTAGTTTATAGTTATACTTTGAACACCTGACCGATGCAATCATCTTTTTTGGAATTTGTTCTCTGGAAGCACCTATCTTATGTTGTATGCAGGCTACTACCAAATGCATGCCATTAAATGTATTATTCTTTCTTTTGGCATATAACGCTTCTTACCTTCCTTTCCTGGTCTCCAGCGCGGCTCTTTCAAAGCGTGCCTGTGAAGGCACATGTCAGTCCACTCTGAAGGCCATTGCAGGGTCCGGGCGCGCACACAGAGCAGCTTGTTAAACTTTTTGGTCCTGCTTCCTCATGACTGAGGACAGCCAATCAGGTGTGAGGGGCTGGTTTCTGTTGTCCAATCAGTGGACAGCAGATCCTATATTAGAACTGGCAGTGTTAGTATTACATTGCCGGTTATAGTGTCTGGTTCTGCAGCCTGTGATCTGCTCTGTGCTCCTAGCGCCTTCTGCCATTGTTCTGGTTCCTGAGTGGTCTCTCTATTCTTTATCCATTCCCAGAGCTCCCAGTGTTCCTGCTATCCCATGTGTTTATCCCAGTCTAATCCTCGCCTTCCCTGCATAAGTGTGCCCCCTCACCCTCTGGGGGGAAGCCATAGTGTGTTTGTTGCTGCTTGCCCCAGTCCGTCCGGTTTGTCTTCTCCCCTGTACGTCCTCTCCTGTTTGTCAAGACTAGTTCCTTCTAGTTCCTCTGGTCCCGCTGTTCTACCTCTGACTTACCTAGTCTTTCTTCTCACTCCTGCTAAGTTTCCATTTCTTTTCCCGGGTTGCACCTCCGGGGGCTGTGACCTGCTAGGTGTCCTGCAGCCCAGACTATCTCAACCATCAGGGGCTCTAGCGAAAACCTGGCCCTGTTTAGACTCCACGCCCTAGTTAACACACACTATACAGTTATCGGGCCAATTATCATCTGATTATTAAAACAACTATAAAGTGTGTATGAACGAATGAGCAGCAATTATTGGTCATATTGCGAATTTGTGTATGCTTTGCTGATTCAATAACAAAAGAGTGGTAATGGGGAAAAAAATTTAGTGTGTATGCTATATTGGGTTGTGGTTGCTGGTCCGAGTGGCTGTATTTCCAACATGAATGGCAGCTGTAACATTATTTGAACAGCCCTGAAAATAGAAAATTGCTATGTGGAATGGGAACCAATTTCCCAGTTCCTAATAGCGAGAGGTTTGGGTGGGTATATAGGCTTAGGCTGCGGCATACTAAGGTTAGGGCTTAAGAGGAGGGTTTGGGTTAGGCTGCGGGAAACAGAGGGCTAAAGTTAGGAAAGTGTTAAGGGTAGGTTTGGGTAAAATGACTTACCTCACGGGTGGATGAATCTTCGCAACTTTAGGAATCACATTACCGCAGCTTTCTAACATGCAGAATGCCGACACTCTGCCTTCAGCTGTAGTATGATGGTCTTTCTAAATTAAGACCATTGTATTGGTGAAGTATTTCTGGAGTATACACACTACACAATTATTGGGCACAGTGTACTCCAGATTAAGTGGAACATTTTCTTGTGAACCGCTGGTATTTTCTCTTCTGCTTTATAAAAAGCTGTATGTTTATTCTTATTCTGAATCAGCTTTTTTCATATTTTCCTGTGGCAGATGTACTTGTGTGTATGAAAATCAATATAAGGTAACAGATGGTGTGAGGAGGCTTACAGACATGCATTATGAGAATGTTTTGTTCATATTTCAATTACTTTCAATGGTTTCTAGTTATATGGGTCTAGATTTCTTTTACTTATCAGAGCCATCATATAATAATAGAATTTTGAGGTGATAATCATGATCTGTCATAGTTACAGAGTACATGCTAAAAGCTTTGCCTTTTGTTCCATTACAGAAGTTCATCTTGACCCTTGCCGAACGTGGTGTCCAAATGCAGACTGCCAAACAGTATGCCACGTTCAAGTGGATGATTCTGGTCTTCCTGTGCCAGTGGACTGCCATGATTGCCTTATTAAATTTTGTTCATCTTGCAAAAAAACCTGGCACCCTGAGCATTTATGCCAAGAAAAACAACCCACAGGTGCACAACTGGAAAAAGGGTAACTTGTGTTTTTGGATCAGTCTTATTAGTTAGTAATGATTAGTAATTATAGTGCAGGAAAAGTAGCTTTTGTTGACGGGTTTTTATACATCTTTTTTTTTAAATCAAGTAGATTTTTATTGAGTTTTTGTATTTTCTTGTTAACAAACAAACAAAACAAAAAAACAGTACAAGTACAACAACAAACATATATGGTGTCACTTTTTGCATAGGATTATACACAAATGATAGAGAGAATAAGCCATACTTAGTCATTCTAATCATTAATTACAACATTACGTTCAGTGTCGCGTGCCGTGCCAAGCTGTGGGACAAATGGTGTCACGTCTATGAAATATACGGATTCCAACCATGGGCTCCACACTTTATACAATTTATCAGCCGTTTTCCTAGAGTTATGTACATGCTTCTCATGGCTCACACTTTCATTAACTAACAGTATCCAATCTTTCAAGCATGGGGGATCGGTTGCCAACCATTTGCGGCTATCACCACCTGCGCCAAGGTATATAAGGAAAACAGGTATCTATAGGTGGTTTTATCAATTTCGTCCGCCAGTGAGAGACCAAACAAACAGGATTTGGGGTCAATCGGTAATGAAATAGAGAGTGTATTAAGAGAGTTCTCCCAGACCGCATTCCAGAATCTATTAACTCTATTACAGCTCCAGAGTAAATGCCAGAAATCACATGGGGAAACTCCACATTTTGGGCATGTGTCAACTGTATTTCTACCCAATTTAACTAGTCGATGTGGTGTAATGTATACCCTATGGAGTATGTAAAAATGAATCTGCTGGAAGCGGACGGAGGAGGTAGCATATCTCGTCGAGGCCAGGACCTGATCCCAGTCCTCATCCTCCATATTTCCCAGATCCTCCTCCCACCTGTGTCTTAGGCCGTTAATTCACGCGTTTGGGAAGATCTTAATGTGGAGTATATTTCTGATATTGCCCCCTTAAGGGAAACACCACTCAGTAGCGATTTAACAGGGGAAGATTTGACACAGGGAGAACCATACTGGAACTGTGAGTGTAATGCGTGCCGGGTTTTTATACACCTTTATCTCAGTTTTGCACTCTGTAATGATAAAAGTTTTTTGTTGAAGATGACAGCTTTACAGACAAATCTTCAATACACAGGTACATGCTGTATTGTCATTACTTCTTTAGCTCACTGATGTGCTGTGCATTTCTTTACTTTCTCATTTCTTATTAATCACTCACACACCAAACATAACTCTCTTTATCAAGTTGCTTTACATTTCTGTTCAGGCACAACACTCATAGTATAACCAAAGAGGTTTAAAAATGAATGAATTAATGGATTTATGTTTAGTTATTTTTTCTCAGATAATATATTGAAGTAATTTTAAAACACACTAAAGAAATAAAATCAATTTACGCAGCTAAGCACGCCCATACTGTACACTTTAAATACAAACCCCCGCCTACTTAACGTATTTTAGACGTATTTTGGACTCACGTAAAATTGGCACGCCCACACGTAAGTATTTACGTGACACATACGTGAATGGCCCATACGTTCACAATTACACTACGCTTCTGAGCGTATTTTCTATGGTGCGCATGCGCAGTATTTACCAAAAGGCGATTTTACGTCTCCGCCACACGTAAACTCGCTCACAAGCGTTGTTCTGGATCAGGCCCAATGGTAGTAATATGTTTTGGAGAAAGGAAAGAAAAATTACACTTATAAAAAGGCTCTTTTAGATATTTAGAGAATGTCTGTTTTAACTTAAGATTTCTATAAGGATGTCTTTTCTCGTTGCTAATGTTTAATTTTTGAAAAATTTATTAAAATTGTATTAAAGTCTTTTTAAATATACTGCTGGTTTTTGGTGGTTACTCCCAACATATTCTGCATTTGATTATTGTCTTTATACATATACAGAAAGTTTTCAGTATACAAAAAACTGTCTATATTCATATATACACATTAGTAGTGGATGCAATGTCTCCTCGCTGGCATGCTGGCTTCTTAAATATTGACAGCCTGTCTTCTGTCTTTACCCAGCAAACCACCACGTGACAAGGAGCTTCAGTGAGAAATGCTGTGCTGTGCTGACATGTCAGCATACTATTGACTTTGTAACTGCGGCTCCATGGCATGAAATGGCCAGGGAATCGCAGCACCCCTGTGAGGTGCTGTGGCGCACAACTCAGTCATTGCTGCAATATAGATTGATATTTGGAAACCCTAGTTGCATATAATAACATAGGACCGGATCCAGACTCCAGAGAATGCCCCCTGTCACTCCCTTCTTTCGTGCGGTCTTTATGACAGCTTATGCTACCATAGGCCTGCCTTATATAAAGTGTGCGGATCAGTTGTCCGTATGACCGTTAATCCGCACAAGTATGGAATACCCATCCCACACCGTACAAGTAGCATGCCTCCCCCCACCCATTTTAGCGGGCGGAGGGGAAGCACAGCCCATTTCTTAGGAAATGGCATTGTACGGAACTAAATCTACATTTAGCGTAACATCTAGAGGGCACATGCGTCCTCCAGTCAAATCAGGCCACCTACCACCTTGCGTACATAAGTGGCATAACGATCCTATGGTTCATCTTTTGGCCATACTGTTGCCTTAAGACATTTTTCAGCATGAAATATATATTTTCCAATTTTTTTTCTTTATATCCATCTGCATAGGTATTACAAAATCAAAATGCATGTACACTTAATTTTGTATAAAGAAATATTGTGTAACTTTTGTAACTACGCTAATGGGGAGTCGAAGACGGCACTTTAAAAAAAAAAAAGGGCTGCTTTCAGCAGTGACCCACACCCATTATTAGCAAATATATTTAGAAAGCTATCTGCTATGCTCCTCCAACATATGTATATTAAATAGCAACCTAAGGGAAAATCCGTTTCCATACAATTAACTTATACCTTTCTACAAATAAAGAGCTACTACTTAGGCTTTGTATTTTACAAACAAACTAAGTCAGAATAATCATGTAATATGTTTAATTCATAAAAAATGCTATAATTCTAATCCAATCTATTTGCTCTAAGTATTACAAAGCTCAGTCTTAATACTTCTCATGCGTAGTCATTTTTAAACGTAATCTACGTATGTTTTTCTTATGTAGATTACGTAAATGCGGTCTTTCAGACCACATTTACACAATCTACGTAAGAAAAAGATATGTAGATTACGTTAAAAAATGACTACGCATGCGCAGTAGTAAAAATCGCTAAACACCGTACGTCTGTGTTATATGTCCGGTACTCTAAATACGGGCCTTAATTTCAAGTACTTAAGTCTGGATACAGACTTAAGTATCAGCTAGTATCAGCTAAAGGATGCACACGACTGAGAATATTGTAGCACTTGCCAAAAACATGCACAATTCGGAAGCCCATTACCTACCAAAGCAACTGAAAACATAATAATACAACACAAACTCAACTGTAGACCTATTCTAAACTATACATATTTTTTTTATGAAAACCAGACTTTTTAATTAGTGCGGACACACAGTTCCAACTGTGTTGTTTTCAACTATGCAAAGGTCAGAAATTGTGTAACTATACCCTTACTGTAGTTGACCCACATCAGAAAACCCTGAACTACATCTCTGGTCACAAGGTGACATGTTCCTGAACTCTATACAGTTAGAATAGGGCATATGTGTGCATGTTCCTTTCTGGCTAAATGTTATATGCTTAAAATACTGAACAAGCTCTTAACTCAGCATGACACTTTTATAATCACGATAAACTTCTCTGAGCATTTTGTAGCACTATTATTTTGTCTAGTACCGAGTGTTAATCAGTAATACAGACCTTCCAGATTCACAGCATGGATTTATCTATCCAATCTAAATGATTTTTGCATATGTCCTGACAGACTGTTGTTTTTGCTAGGAATATTTACATAAGACATATCATAATTAAGGATACTAGTAAACAAAGTTTTTTTTTACCTATAGTCACTGCCTTCTTGTATTATCACACAAGCACAAACTGAATTTTAGTTTGTACAATTATTGTTGCTTTATAGCGTAAAGAAGACATGAATCTGACAGCAGCTTTTTGAGTCAGAACACTGATTTGTATTGTTTGATGTTGGAATGGAGTAATGAAATCAAAACATAGCATAATAAAACAGCATTTGCCAGTCTCCTCATATAAATCTTAAAAATAGTTTATATCACAGTGTCAAGGGTATGCTTGGAGCTGTAGTTACCTAGCTATAATATACCTCTGTATTTATTTTGTTAATATGATTCTTTTAATCCTTCTTTTTCAGAGCGCTTGTCAAGGCAGATGAAGATGCTTGTATCAAGCAGTGTCCTGTGTGTCATATTTACATTGAGAGAAATGAAGGCTGTGCACAAATGATGTGCAAAAACTGCAAACACACATTCTGCTGGTACTGCTTACACAACCTTGATGTGAGTGTTAGGCCTAATTTAGAGGCGTTGATTTTTTTACATTATCATTGTATATTTTAAGTGATATATAGTGTGGACAATTTTACAGCATGAGTGTTATGTAGTAATGTTTTACAAATCTTTCCATCAGTGACTACTAACAGGTCATGGGCTGGATCCAGACCTTAACTGCATGAACTTAGTTACTCAAGGGCTGAACCATGTTGATTGCAGGGGAGTCATATTTCATCTGTTGCAAACATTATTAGTGTTGAGAGGTGATGTTTCCTATCCCAAGTCTAAATAACAGTGCGATCGTAAAGCTGGTCAGGCACTTTTGCGGTTCTTTGTCTCTAACTATATAGCGATTAATATGCGAATATTCGCAAATATGCTTTAATATTTTCTGTTTCCACACCTTGGCTCCCCCTGAAATCAACATGGTTTAGCCCTTGAGTAACTAAGTTCATGCACTTAACAAGGTCTGGATCCAGCCCCATGTGTGTAAGTTTCCTCATTAAGGACTAGATTCACAGTTTGAAAATGAGAGAGGAAAGTTACACCTGGGCAAAACCATGTTGCATTCAGGGGAGTCAAATTTCAGTGTAAAAGTGAAGCTGGTCAGTATCTGTGTGCAATAAGCAAAATCAAAGTATGCTCCCTGCATGCATAGAATAATATTAATATGACTGCCCCCTAAAAAACAACATGGTTTTACCCAGGTGTAACGTTCCTCTCTTAATTTCAAACTCTGAATTTGGTCCTAAATTTTCAGGGAAATAATTAGAACTTGAACCATTAGGGGTTCTATTACATTGTGTTGTTTTGTTAAAAATACAATCGGTTTTCCAGCTAGAAAATATGGAATGCATGCACATTTAGGGCATCATGGGCCTGATTCACACTTAAGAAGCATCTACGTAGATAGCGTAGGTGCAGTCTTTAAAGACCACACGCAGTTAATTACATCCACAGAGGCGGCGATATGCCGCCTCGGGGTGTTTTTAGGAAGAAGGGGGAGGTAATTAGATTAGCTGGGGAGGGAGGCGGGGAGGTGCATTGTCCGTACAGACATTGCACGGATAGATAAGGTAGCCCTATGGCACTCGTAAAAACTGGGCTGGAAGAGTGAGCTAGTGCAGATTTGCCCGCACCTATCTCACTCTTAAGTGTGAATCAGGTCCAATATGTGCATTTAACTAGTATTCATCATTGCATTATAACATATTTTTAGACGATTGTGACATATTAGTCACATTATCAGGGATTGCTTCTTGAATCAATGTCTTGCTAGAAAAATATGGCATCTAGTGAATTGAAGATTCAAGAAGCAAATCACAGATGTGGTATGTCAATATTGCCATTGCTTAGAATATAATACAAATATAAATTCCAATGATGATGCCTGCTTCATGCATCTATAGTGTGAATGGGAATTATCTGGATGCTAATTATGATTGTGATTGCATTGCTGGATTTCCAGGTAATTTTGTTTTATGGAGTTTACTTTTATTACATTGAATTTCTGCACACGAAACAGCAATATTTAAATATCAGACTTTATCCTTTGTTTTGACAGGAAGTGTGTTCAGGAGGGCCATTGTGTCTGAGATGTAAAACAACAATGGGAGATAATAGCATATGAGAGGTTATAGCATGGTGCCAAAAATGTTCAAGTCAAGTGTGTATATATATATATATATGGAACAAAAGAGGTCCAGCGCTCCAAACATACATTAAATAACACTATGTGTCAGCACATAAATAAAAGGAGGTTTAGTTCACAATATAGCTATATTGGGTTAAGCTCACCAGCGTCAATTCACCTCCTGTAGGTGAGTCCCTATCCATTTGCTATATGTGTATACAGGAGGTCTCTGTTAAGAGACTACCTGCATTTGAACAGCTTGCAGCGGCCATGTTTTGGGAGTGGTCAGACTCCCAAATAAAACTAAACAGTAGCAAGAAAAATGGCTGCGCTTCTATCCAACAAATTAAATATGTGCAAGTGTATATATAAATATAGGGGTGCAGCCAAGGACCAAAGTGACCACTATGTAAATACAAGGAACAAAAGAGGTCCGGCGCTCCAAACATACATTAAATAACACTATGTGTCTGCACATAAATAAAAAGGAGGTTTAGTTCACAATATAGCTATATTGGGTTAACGCTGGGCAGGTGAGCTTAACCCAATATAGCTATATTGTGAACTAAACCTCCTTTTTATTTATGTGCAGACACATAGTGTTATTTAATGTATGTTTGGAGCGCCGGACCTCTTTTGTTCCTTGTATTTACATAGTGGTCACTTTGGTCCTTGGCTGCACCCCTATATTTATATATACACTTGCACATATTTAATTTAGTGGATAGAAGCGCAGCCATTTCTTTTGCTACTGTTTAGTTTCATTTGGGAGTCTGACCACTCCCAAACATGGCCGCTGCAGGCTATTCAAATGCAGGTAGTGTCTTAACAGAGACCTCCTGTGTACACATATAGCAAATGGATAGGGACTCACCTACAGGAGGTGCCTTGACGCTGGGCAGGTGAGCTTAAACCAATATAGCTATATTGTGAACTAAAACCTCCTTTTTATTTATGTGCAGACACATAG
>WWET01000011.1:1871056-1890741 GCA_011038615.1 Limnodynastes dumerilii
TATATATGTGTGTGTGAGTAAATTATTTGTGCGGGGGAGGAAGGGTTAGGGTCAGGCTGCCAGGAAGGGAGGGTTTAGGGTAAGGGTAAGAATTAGGGAATGGAGTGGGGGACTATTTTTGTATATATGTTATACACAGTGATCGTGCTACATGTTTTTTTGCCAGAGTAAAAATACTCCTCATAACATTTTTAAAGGAGTATTTTTAGCCAAAGAGGAGTATATTATTATTGGTAACTAAATTAATTGGTAAAGTGTTCCAAACTCACCATGTATAAGTGATAACTATGTTTGACTGCTTCCCTGCCTCAATGCAAAGATTTGGACATAATATAACACTTTACCATTTTATTTAATGACCAAAATATATGCTCCTCTTTTGATAGAGAGATATCACGTGTAACTGAAAATTGTATGCCAGGGTACATTAGAGGTCTGAAGGACACACACAAATGTTATATATTATACATACAAACACACACACACACACACACACACGACCTGATTCACACTTAAGAAAGAATTTAGGAACGTTCCTATATATACGCATAGAGCAGATAGGTAAGAACGATTCACAGATCCTAAAGAAAAATGCTAAACACACCCCACACACACACACACACACACACACACACGACCTGATTCACACTTAAGAAAGAATTTAGGAACGTTCCTATATATACGCATAGAGCAGATAGGTAAGAACGATTCACAGATCCTAAAGAAAAATGCTAAACACACCCCTAGCTTCTATTCTCTAGGTATGTATATTTACACAATTGAGAATCGCACGTATATTTAGGATCTTTAATATCTTCATGATGCACTGCTAAGCAAAGAAACGCAGTAATTGATTCCATTAAGAAGCAGATAGATTTTCTTAGGCTTTCCTTGTTTTATAATTAACAAAATTAGTAAACAAAAAAATTGCAATATGCAAACATTTTGAAAATTATTAAAACCATAAATACTTATTGAAGGATTATGAAAGAACTATTCAGCTTTCAAAGCTGGTATAACATAAATAAAAAAATTTTTTATCTCAAGGTCAAACACAAACAATGCAAACATGCTACAAGGTAAATAAATAAAAAATGTATGTTTAAAAAATGTTTACAACAAACAGTGAAATCATGCCAAAACTGCAAATAAATGTAAATAATGATTAAAGTCAAACACAAAATGGTGACATAACAGCAGTTTTAAAAGATAAGCCTTTAACTGTTTCAAAGTGAACACACGCGTTCATTAAAATCACAGCTGTATGTTGAACAAACATAAAAGCATGAGGCTTTGCCTCTCTGTTAACCATGCAGATGTCAACTTAAGAATAGTAGGGGGCATTCTTATCTTTTCCCATGCGTATGATAGTTTATGCGGTACCTTCTTAACTGAAGCATTCCTAAGTCTCGAGAAACTTTAAGTGCATAGTTTTGAATTCTGGTCATGCTCAATTTAACTGTTCTTAAATATACGCAGTAAATCCTGATCTTACTTAGTTGTGAAACAGGTCCATAATGCAGGGTTGCCGACTTTTTAAAGCGTCCATAGCTTTAAGCCATATATATCTGCAAGGGGTGGGGCTTAATGACGCAATTTGAGAATTGTGTCATTAAGCCCCACCCCTGTCAATCACTCCTGTAATCTCTAGTGTTTCAGGGGATGGGCGAGGCTTGATGACATCATCAAGCCCCGCACATCCCTAGTAACGCTAGGGATTACAGGAGTGATTTATTGCTGGTGGGGCTTGTGGGAGCTTTGCCAGCTCCTGAGATACCGGGATAACTGCACAAATTTCGGGAGTCTCCCGGATATTCCGGTAGAGTCGACAACCCTGCCATAATCTTTATATCTCTATAGCCTGTCAGGCCTCTATCTATATCTAATCTAAAATCTATGCAACTAGTTCTCCCCCTTCCCAATTTACATACCTACTGAAGTCAAAATCTTCTTTCCTCCTTCTTTCTCCTGTGTGCTGGCAGTCAGTGCTAGAAAAGTCGGTGCTGCCGGGGCTTCTCTGCTGACACTTTCAGCGGGTGGGGGAGTAGGGAAGAAGTGGCCAAGTGATTTGAGAATGAACTGTGACTTGTTTATAGAAGTGTGTATAGTTTACCACCAAGGTATGTTCTAGATTATGAGTCTAGCTGTATTGTGAATGGCATGCCTCCAAGTACTTTATCTCTTAAGACATTACAGGATCAACCACTTAGAAACTAAAAGAAAAGAGACTATTTGGGACTCATACTGATCACACACACACACACACACACACACACACACACCAGGGTTGCCCTCCATTTTGTAGAAAATAAATTATTCTAAATTCTTAATACTCATCATATCAGAACTATGAGTGATAAATAGTTTCATTCTGTATCCCTTTTATAGAAAATGTGTTGTGCTATTTCATACTAGAGAGCTTTTGTAATAGTTACACTCAGCGGGCCAGAAAGGCCACTTACCTCTACCAGGGCACCTTGAAGGTGTTTTTGCACAAATTGCCAATATCTATTTGTGTTTCAGCTTGTTATTTACTATGTTTTTTATGTCTAAGCGTCATCTTCAAAAATCACTTTGCAGAGATCTTTGTGTCAGGAAGGTTAATGAGTTACACTGTATGCAGGAAAACAAGAGATTAATTATTTTTAATAACATTGGTTTTAAATTTGATCTTTGATCTTACCACATGCCGTGTATGGGGATAGTGTATTTGCAGGATTTCTTTTGCTCACTGGTACGTCTCTGTTTGGTAGAATTTTTTGTAAATAAATGACTGTAATGACATTTTATTCTCAGTAAGTTTAACAGCTATTACGAATGTATTACAGCGTATAGGTGACGTGAATTGTTGTTGTGTAGTTCCATCAATTTATGTTGCTTAGCATCAAAATGAGTGCAGCATTTACCAGTTAATTATTAACCAATTCGGCTTCATTGAAACTCTCTGTTTTTGAAGTCACCTGGGACTGGTTCTGAAAACAGCCCCAGCGAATGCAACCATTTTTTTTTTTAATTAGTCATGTCAGTGTTGCACATTGAGTGACATTTGCCCCTTATGTGAGACATACATTTTTTCCTATAGATGATGATCAGATGCCAGTGTTCAGGGAATCACAGTGGGTATGAAAAGTAGTTTGAATAAAGCAAGATGGGGTTCCACACTCGCATAGATTGCAAAGGAGTGCTTTGTATGGTCCAATGCATCATCTGTTTATCAGTAACATAGGACCCGATCCAGACCTCTGCTACTGTTGCAATTGGAATTCTAGCTGCAGAGATATGCCGGAACTCTGCCACATCTAGAAATACATATGGGTGAGGGAACCTCATATGGTTTTCTGCCAGACAACCCCTTCCTTAAGATTTCTGCACTGTCCTCACATAAAATGATGGTACAGGAGTCTGGATAGGACGTAAGGGCTGAAGCAAGCCGTAACTGTACTGTTAGCATGGCTCCCCCTCCCACAGAGCAGAAGCACTTCCGCTCTGAGACATCCTCTCCACAGTCAATCTTTTAACAAGGATGGAATTCTGGATCCTTTCGGAAAACGTCCCCTTGTAGGAAGTCTGCATCTGGCAAAACAAATGAAGCAGGTGGAGAGGGGGAATACATCTGTATTTTCTGCTGTTGTCTCTATATACTAAAATGAATCAACTAGTCACCACAATCATCAGCTAGTACATTGTGAGTAAGGGATGTTTCTGAACAATGCATTGAAGAAAGAGAAAAAGACAAAGTTAGGGATGACACCAAGTTTTTGGCTGGTTCATAGGCTTTGGCTGGTTCATGGGCTTTGGTGCATCATAATGTTGCAGTTAGTGATGGAGACTAGAAGGATGGGTTGGTGGTGTGAGACGAGGATAAAATAAAAAGCTTTGTGTTAAACAATGAGCTGTGTGAGGAAATCCATGTTTATAAAATACTGAAATATTTGTTGCCAGATCTCTCTCTTGAACTATATTCATGAGGCACTTACAGTGAATAGAATGCAGGTGCTATTGGCATCACAGGCTTGGTGATATATCGTCAAACCTTATCGTTAACCCCTTATCGTAAGATTGGGTGTCCTGTGCATAGAGGTGGGAGTATGAAGGAATCAGTAGACTTTGAACATGCTTTATTCATTTTTATATTAATACATTTATTCTACTAGCGCTTGCCATTTATATCCCTTTGTAGTATTGTCTTTATCGGTTGGAAGTCCCTGATTGATGATTCAGAGCGCTCTGTGAATACATTAAGTACATTGAGCTTTATTACGTGTTTTGAAGCAATGGAGGAGAGGGGGAGACAGAGATAGGGTGTAATAGAGATGGGAAAGGTTTGGAAAGTTTAGTTTTCTGTAACTCTTAACAAATTAAAGTCAGGGAAAATTCAGACAACTACATCTGCTCATTGTTATGTAAGAGGATCTTTTACACGTGAAAAAAGAATACTGACCTAACAGGGAAAGGGCAATAAATGACCATAAAAATTCCCATTTTTCATATGGATTGCTTTCAATAATATCTATCCTGCAACAAGTTCTATGTAATATATTTTTACAATATATCAGTCACATCCCTTATGGTGGCATGTTTATTTTAAAATTTTGACTACTATATTTAATGCCATTTGTACTGCTTCACACTGGAAATAGCACCATAGAAATAAGCTTTACACATGTCATACATAAATGTACTTGCTTAATGTGCTTAACAAACAGTCTAGACTACCAATGTGCGTGCTTTCCCTTTGAACAAACAAAAAGGTGAGCACTGTTCAGTGCTCTAACTTCCCCAAACTGTAACACAGTCTGTCAGCTACTAAAAACAAACATAACTGATTGCCTAATACCATACATAGTTGGAAGTACGTACAAAATCAGGAAGCCTGAATTCATGCTTAGAAAAATATACTAATCTGGGTTAACCCATCCATAACCATAAATACTTGTCCTGTGGATTGTAAGCTAGATATACATTCTGTGAATAAGACCAGTATTTCCAATGAAATTCAAACGACAAATAGACATTTATTGTAATGTGCCCTTAAACCACCTAAAGAAATGTATAAATATTGTTTTAGGTGGTTTATACATCTGTCACAGAAATATGTCATTCAGAGTAAGACACACCAGTAAAGTAAAGTAAGGGTAATCAGAGTCTTGAGTTTTCAGCCCTGTTCAGCTTGTACATTTTTATTAGGAAGCTGTTGCATTTTGTATTGTTTTTTCTGGAACAACCCAGCAAGAGCACCTGAAGAGTGGTCTGTGTGTGTGTGTGATGCTGTTTAATGGACAAGTTAAGAGCATTCTTTGACAGCACGCATTATTGCATTCTGGTAGAATTTATATTGCCGCAAATTTTATAGCTCTTGTGGCACAATGAAAAATATTTATATTGCACAAAATAAACAAAGAAACGATAAAGGAGGGAGCTTTAGACTCTTTCTAAATATAGTTCATTTCAATAACCACAGGAGTAATAGTGTTCTGCAATGAACTACTACAATGTTCTAGAGAATTTATTTTCCACTTATTTTACAGAATGATATATTTCTACGCCATTATGACAAAGGTCCCTGTAGGAACAAACTTGGACATTCAAGAGCATCAGTAATGTGGAACAGAACACAGGTATGTACAAATGGAAGTGATATGCAGGTTTTAGTGAACCCCAGCAGTAGTGTACTATCACACCTTAGATGTGGCTCAGCTCTGGGTTGCTGTGTATATCCGACAGTCGAACTGTATGGTCAAATAATCTACGCAGAAAAACTTTCCGGTGCCACAAGAGTTCAATGCTGAGTTGTAGCTAAGCTCTGAATTTTACCATGGACGTTTGTCAGTCTGTCAGTCATGTTAAAGGGATGAAGATTACAACATGTAGGAAAACAAAAAGCCACAGCACTCGGCCTCCCTAAATCACAACCTGCACTAGTGTTTGCGGGCCGTATCCATATGGAATGCGGCCGGAGTTTTCCGATATGTTCTACTGTGCATGCGCAGTCATTTTGTAACATAATCTACGTTACTTGTTGCAACGTAGATTGCGTATACACGGTCGGAGCTCTGCATACAATCCTGCAAGTTCAAAATTGAATCGCAACTGGTGCTGAGTTTTGGAGTAACCAAGACCTTTGATGGAACCAAAGAGGAGAAACCCACAGAAAATATTTTATGTATATGGGGTAGTATCCAGTAGCCTCTAATTTTTTTTTTGAAGGGGCTTAGGAGTAAAGTTGATAGGTTTTTTTTTAATGAAATAACAGATTTTTCAGAATCCCTGTGGATAAAGAAGTTTAGTAAACTATGGCTAAAGAGGATCTAGCGTGGGATTTATTTATTTTTAATAAACTTTCAGTTCAACCAGTTCACTGTGGGTCTCCTTTCCTTGTTTCAGACATTCTCTGCAAAAGCTAGTTACACTAAATGGTGGAGGTCAAGGGGGGGGGGGCACTTATTGGTTATGGTAGCTGCCTCCTGAAGTTTGGGACAATGAGCAGTTGGTTGTAAAAACTAGGGCTGCTTGCATTTTAAAGGGGAGTATGTTGTTAAAAAAAACATTTACTAACAAAGCTAGGTCATGCAATGCCACTATATTTAAATAAACTAAATATATATAGGAGCCTTAAAAAAAGGGAAAGCTCACTGACCCAACTTCCACCCCCCCCCCCCCCCCCCCCCCCCCCCCCCCCTCCCCCTTAGCCTCCTCTCCCTGCCCTTGCTGCCTATGTAAGGTTTGTAGCTCCAATGGAGAAAATAACATACTATTTAAATGACAAGGATGATAAATTTCTCCAGATTCCAGATCTGAACCTTATAGCTCTTCCACAACTGACCTACACGCTCCAACCAAACCCCTTACCACCTTCAGACAATAACCCCTCCCTCTCCCTGTTGCACATACCCTCAACTATTGCTCAGTTTTCTGTCTCTTTTCTTCCCCCCTTCATTGGCACTGATTCAGAGTTTAAAAATAAGAAAGGAAGGATAAAACCATGTTGATTTCAAGGGGAGTCAAATTATTTGTATTCTATGCATGCAGGGAGAATACTTTGATTTTGCTTATTGCACACAGGTAGTAACCTGCTTTACTTTTACACTGTTATTTAGACTTGGGCTGGGGGAAAAAAAATCACCTTTCAACTATAATACTGTTTGCGGCAGACAAAATTTTACTTCTATGAAATCAGCATGGTTAATTTTCCTCTTATTTTGCAACTCTGAATCAGGGCCATTGTTTCCAACTCCTACTGCATTTACTACACTACAGTTCTATTCTTATTGTTAACAATAACAGCTTAAAAGCTGCATGTTTTGTACACATTGTATGCAATATCAACCTTTAATAAACATAAGTTTAAAAAATGTAAAAACGAAATAAATTGTTCTTCTGCTGCTAAATAATCTACTTTTAATTTGTTTCCTCTTGTCTAATGCAGGTAGTGGGAATCCTGATTGGCTTAGGCATCATTGCCATTGTGACATCACCCTTACTGCTTTTAGCATCACCATGTATCATCTGCTGTGTCTGCAAATCGTGCAAAGGAAAGAAGAAAAAACATGACCAACCCCCCAGTGCTTAAACAAGATGGCACACCTTCTACATTCCACCATTAAACCAAGCGTTGTTTAAAATCTTGCACATATGTGCATATATTGACTGGCCTAGTAGTCATTCATTTGTAATATAATTATTCATATATGTCTTACACAGTTTTTTGGCCATACACAGACATTAAAAAAAAACAAGTAGTAAAAGATAATTATTTCTTTCTATTTAGTGTATGTCTATATAAATATATATATATATATATACCAATATAAATGTATTTATATTGCAGAGGGGAAGGGACAGGACCTAGCCAAGTACATTATTATAGCACTGTTATGGGAACATTATTTATTCAGTGCTAAGTTAAAATTAACCATTTTTTGGTCTTTATATAGTTTAAAAATGACTTCAATGGTTAATGGAAAATGTTTCCCTTGTTGGGAAGTAATAAGTATGGAGTTTTTTGACTGCATAATGTAAAGGGTAATTAAATAAAAATAGAAGCTATTTTTAAGAAAACATAAATTGTTCAATTGTAATATATGTTAGAAATAATCATGACTTGCTATGAAATTGCACTGATGGAGGGAAAATGTGACCTAATATATGCACCTTTTTAAAAACTTTTTTTAATGTGTGAATTCATGTATGTAATTTTCAAGTCAATTAAGGAATGATAAACAAGTGCATTTTGATTCCATAAAAAACTAATTTATACAAATTTATTTTAACAGATAATGATTTGTTCAATCTAATAGTCAGAGGTCACCTTGTTCATCAAACTTGTTTAATTAACATTAGCTGTATATTTCAGGAATCATGTAAAATCCATTGAACTGATTGAATTGAGTCCTTTTCAATAGAAAGGGCGTACATTAGGGGTGGCCAAGCTCGGGCCTCATGAGCTACCAACCGTTCATGTTTTCCAGGTCTCCTCAGATAGTCAGAGGTGAGATAATCACTACCAACCGTAGATTTTTTTGAATGGTTCAGTTAGTAATGAACACACCTGTGCTCCAACAAGGAGACCTGGAAGACATGGACCGTTGATAGCTCACGAGGCCCGAGCTTGGCCACCCATGGCGTACAATCTGCAGTATTGCTATTGGGCGTACAATCTGCAGTATTGCTATTGGGCGTACAATCTGCAGTATTGCTATTGGGTGTACAATCTGCAGTATTGCTATTGGGCGTACAATCTGCAGTATTGCTATTGGGCGTACAATCTGCAGTATTGCTATTGGGAGTACAATCTGTAGTATTGCTATTTGGTGTACAATCTGCAGGATTGCTATTAAGCATATGGTAATATCATTGGATTGGATCTAGACCCTGCAACGTTTTCTGACTGCGTGCATTAGAAAATGGCCTGTATTGCACATTACGTATACACATACTCTGACTGGTGATCGGTACACAGTCTGCACAATCCAGCAGTCTGATATTTTTGTATTGATTTTGATGTATCTGTATAACATCTGTATTTGCATTTTCTTTAACTCAGCTCAGATATATAAATTTAACAGGTCAACCACACAGGTTATCATCATATGTATCATTCATGTTTACTCTGTCAAATTTCATATGGTCACCTACAAAGGTCAGCATCTGGGCAGAGTCTAGAAATATCCATTATGTCTCAGTTTAACATAGGACAATGTTAATTTTATTCATTTTAGTCCCTCTGTCTAACCTGCCAGCTGCTGAAAGCTTTGCACTATTGCTCCTGGTGTATCCTCTCTGGGCGCAGGTTGGGCAGCTGCCTCATCCCCCCCCCCTCTCCTTACTGTTCACTAGCCTTACAATTTCTTAATTTACATAATGCTAAAAAATGCATACATGGAATCAGTGTGTATACAGAATTTATCACTTTATCCTTTTCTACTTCAAATGCTTACTGTAGGTCTGTGCTATTAATTCAGCTGCTTCTTGTCAACAACTCCATTTACCTTTGGAGTAGAATTCCTGATTTTGTCTTTATCGTTGTCTCTCCATGGCAACTATCAGAATAGAATGTAAGGTCAGTCTTTGGATTTGAGGGATGAGCTTGCTGAGCAATCTCTTTGATATTCTGCTATGTTGCTAGTCTGGTTTGTGTGGGTAGTATGACTCAGCTCTCCCCAGAATTTGTCATTTTATTTTACATATCTATCCTATAATGCGGAGCGTCATCATACACACCAGTGTTCGTTATCTGGTCATGAGTGCCTTGTTCTAGGAAATAAGACAGCAGGTACTTAAATAATCAGACTTTGTTAGGTTATATATAGGACTAACACTTAAAGAATCTCATTGTAGCTGGTAAGTCTGTTTAGGGCTTCACACATTCATTTACCAATTGAGAAACAAGTCAGCCCTTGTCCCAGGCACATGCTTTCCCATGTGCTGTGTCTGCTGATGCACCTGTAACGTTGACACCCGAAATTTTGTTTTACAGCATTTAGTGTTTTGTAGTTCAAATGTATCTTTTGGATTTTTCCAATTGAGAAGAACTAGTGACCTGAGCTTCATTTGAGCTTTTCAATCTTTGCAGACATATATTTCCGAGAGCTATATCAAAGGTGGTACCACAAGCATGCTAAATAATATGCTAAACCTGAAACTGAAGAGCATGAACTGAAAAATGAAAGAGATAGACTTATACTGGACTTATTACTGGATCAGTTATACTGGACTTATTACTGGACTTATTACTGGATCAGTTATACTTGACTTATTACTGGACTTATTACTGGATCAGTTATACTGGACTTATTCCTGGATCAGTTATACTGGACTTATAAATGATTAAGCTACTCTATTGATGAAGAGCCATGTGACTTGTGACATTAGTTATATTACTAGTTTCAAAGGCTATAAATTCTTACACTTTTCTCCAAATATACTTACCCTATATTTGTACTATAATACTCTTAAAAATTGGATATAAAAGAAAAGAATTCAGGTTCTTTAGGACACAGACAGATTTTTATAGCTGTTTATATATTTGACTAAAATATGTGCCAGTTAATGAGCAGCCCACATATTATATATCTCCATTACATTTTCATCTTAGAAGAAGGGGATCTTTATCATGCCCGGCCAACCTGGAACTCTCCAGGTGTTCTGAAACTAAATGTCCTAGCATGCAGTTTCAACTATCTGCTATATCTATGCAGTTAAAGCATGGTGGGACTTGTAGTTTCACAACACCTAGGGCTAGATGTACTAAGCTGTGAGAAATGAAAAGTGGAGATGTTGCCCACAGCAACCAATCAAATTTTAGCTCTCACTTTCCTATTACATACTAGAAAATGTCCGCTAGAATCTTAGAATCTGATTGGTTGCTATGGGCAACATCTCCACTCTTCCTTTCCCGCAGCTTAGCAAATCTGGCCCCTAGAGCCACAGGTTGGTCAAACCCACTTTACAGCAATGCAAGAAGACGACTGTCATCTATATATCCTTACGATGCTGTTAAGGTCATATGTTGCTCCACCCAACCCTTCAGGATCTTGGAGATGTAAATATATCACAAACACTCCTAGAGATGAAATAGACAATACTTGCAAGACAGGTTACACCTATGTTCTTGTTTGTATTATCTCTGGGCCTTAGGGGTGTTGTTATGGTTTTGTTTTTTGAACTGTTTACTCAAAACTTTTCTCATGAAAAGGTAATCTATATTTACTTTTGTGTTACTCATTTTATTCTGACAGGTGAGTCAAATATCCTATTTTTACTGTTGCCTGTTTTTTTTTCCTACTATAAATTCATGACCAGGCTTTTTTTATTTCTTAGTTAAAAATACAGTTCTGATTTGAATTGATTTTTAACTGTAAATACTTTGTATGTATATGTATTTTAAAAGTAGATCTTTTCTGCAGTTTATTAAAGTCTCTAGATACTGTCCTGGATGCTAGGGCATACTGCCATTTGGATAACCAATAGTTCCTCTGGGAAACATATTAATCAGAATAGTGCGCATGTGTAATGTTAAAGAAAAGTATTTAAATACCACTCCCGTACATACTTTCATACTTTCAGCCGCTCCTATCTAGGAGAAACTCAACTAATAGTTTTCCTTACTTCATAATATTAGATTTTCTGTGGCACCTCAGTTTAAATTAGTTCAGGGCATTGGAAGAAGCCCATAGGTTCTTACCTGTAACTCAATGGGCACAGATCCTCTTGATATATTTTTTGTTTTGTTCTTTGACTAATGAAGGAGAATGAGATTGTAACCAATATGTTGCCCAGGGTCCCATTGCTTTCAAAACCTGAATTTATCACGGGTCAGTTCATTTTCATTTTCTGATTAGAATATATAGAGGATTGCATTCTGAGACAAGTTTTATCTTTCTGCTTATGACAAGCACTTAGCATGCAGACCTTCTACCTCTGTCTGACTGTAACTCCTGTTACTGCATTCAATTTAAGGTTTCTTCACACTTATACTGTGTAAAGCTACTCTAAATGTACATGTCATGCTGCCGTGTGAATTGCTATTAAATTAATATAGTTGATAATGAATATTATAGAAACTAGAAGGACATGATTATCAGATACTGAATCAAAAACAATGCTGTTTTTTCCTTTGCTAAATCTCCAATCCAGTGGTTATTCTATCCTAAATTTAAATGTTATTACAATGTAGTTTTAGCGCCCTCTAGTGAGATTTGAAAACATTACATAATATGAAAAAGTAACTTAATTCATGCTCCCAATACCTGTTATATGATAAATGTGTCTTTGAAATCAATTCACTTCTACTGTATACACTCAGTGTAGGCAACAATCTTGTGTTGAGCTAGTTTTCATGAAAATTTTTATATAGCATGTAAATTTACAAAGAACTTTTAATAAACTGATTAGTTACCTTAATTTTGGATTGGTCGGCACTGTGCAAGGGGGAACACTAAAAATTAACAAAAATATATAATTTTTATTTTATTACTATTATTCCTGTCATATTCTTAGTTATAGTTTATAATACAAATACAAGATTTCTATTGCTTTAATAAACTGTATAGCTGTACTATAAAAGAATGTATTCAGACCTGGATTAAAATGAAGCCATATGGTTAAACATGATCAATGATAAATATTAAATCAATAATAACATAATCTTAATCATAATCTTAAATAATCAACATATCCCTCAGTCTAGGTTTTATAAATAAATAAAAGCACATATTTTATGTATACATAATAAACAGCTCTTCTTTAATCTCAAATAAATTGCTCAGCTGTCTCGAAAAGACCAATGGCAGCCATTGTGGATTAAATACTTATAGAAAATAGTAGTATGCCACCAATAATGTTGTAATTGCCTTAATTGAAAAGTGTGTAGTATTACCAAACCATGCCAAGATAACTCCGTTTTCAACACAGAAAACACCACTGAGAAAAAAAGATACTATGAAATGTGAATCACTGAAATAACTTATACATCTTTTAAATAATATAAGTATGTCTGGCTAATAGTATATATTATACTAATAGTATACATTCGTTAACAAAACTGCTGGACCATATCCCAAGGAGCTCCGAATGCAGTGCAACCATGTTCCTATAGCAGACCCCGCTGTACCAGTGCATCCATGTGCACACTGCGAAGCAGCTCCCATCGCTCACACAGACTTCACACTTCACACAGACCGTTCACACTTTACATGGCAGCGGATTGGAAGTGTAGATCACTTAGCCATAAGAATATGGGGTCTAGGTTTCCTAAGTTGTGGGAAAGGAAAAGTGGAGATGTTGCCCATAGCAATAGATCCGATTCTAGCTCTCACTTTCCTATTACATACTAGAAAATGTCAGCTAACATCTGATTGGTTGCTATGAGCAACATCTCCACTTTTCCATTCCTGCAGCTTAGTAAATTAGAACCCTAGAGCCACAGGTGGGTCAAACACACTTTACAGCAATACAAGAAGAATACGAGCATCTATATCAGGGATGACCAACCTGCGGCTCTTTAAGGTCTGGTGTGCGGCTCCTGGTGCAGCTGTAAACCAAAGATCTCCTTCTATATAGCTTAAAAAGAGATCTCTGATTTACTGCTGCTATCCAGGAGCCGCAGCATCTGCAGATCAGGGTTCGCTTGAAACCATCCCTGCACCGTCTTGGCTGTCATTCAGCCCGGGTAAAAAAAAAAAAGACAGGCAGCACAGGGGCAGCCTCTAGGGGGCCTCAGTCTCCCTGCAGTGTGGAAACGCGGTTCTGTCTGGCTGGACACTGAGATGGCTGCACTGTGTCTCACCACAGTTGTGTGTGTGTGTGTGTGTCCACAGTTTTGTGTGTGTCTCTCTACAGTTGTGTATGTGTGTCTCTCTCCACAGTTACTTGTGTGTCTCTCTCCACAGTTGTGTGTGTCTGTGTCTCTCTCCACAGTTGTGTGTGACTCTCTTCTCAGTTGTGTGTGTGCGTCTCCACAGTTTTGTATGTGTGTGTCTCCTCAGTTTGTGTGACAATAGTTGTGTTTTTGTATGTGTGACAAAAGCTGTGTGTATGACAATAGTTGTGTATTTGTGTGTGTGTCATTAGTTGTGTGTCAATAGTTATGTGTATTTGTGACAACAGTTATGTTTGTGTGACAATAGTTATGTGTACTTGTGTGTGTGACAATAGTTGTGTGTGTGTCAGTGTGAGTCATGGTTCTGTATTGTGTAATGCAAGGGACATGCACTGTCCCAGGATTGCGGACCAGATGCGTCAGGAAAAGGCAAAAAGTCCATCAAAATCCAGTATCAGGCAGGTTCGTAGTTTAATTTATGTATACAATTCATGTAATTTTGCGTATTTGTGGGTTGTGGGAGAGTGTGTGTGACAACAATTTCGTATTTGTGTGGTGGGGAACAAATGCATATGGAAGTAGTATTTTCTATAAATTCCTTTTCCATCACCAGGAGACGATAACACATCCTGATACTCCATACTATCTAATAACTCTGGGCCGGATCCAGAACTACGTCCGTCTTCCATATATATCTAAATCATATATATATAGTAATAGTTCTATGGACTTAATCATATTGGTGATAGAACATGTCAATAAAGAGATAGTTAATATTGACAATCAAATAACACTTCTGGAGACGGAGGGTGTACCGGTCCTTGCTACAGATAAATCCTCTGATTGGCTGCAGAAATTAAATACCTCCTTGCAACAGTTTGAGGACAATCTGCTAGCATTCAAGAAATGCAAATACCGTAAGGTTAAGGAGGATTACAAAGAAAATAAAACTTACAAGTGGACACAATCAGGCTACTTGCCCCGTCCTAGAACCTTTCAAAGAAGACAGCGTAAAGATAATTTTGATCGCTTTTTCACAGATTTAGAGTCTGGAAACTCATTGAGCGATTCGGACCACTCAAGTAGAAATGAGTCTACTAACAAACAAAAAAGAGTTTTTTTACGCACAGACATAATGACACGCAGCAAAGGTCCAAAAGACCCTGCAAGAGGAGCCTTCGGAGGGCCAAGTCGCGTACCACCTACGATAGAATCCAAGAAGAAACCGTAGTTTATAACTTATCTAATTACGTACCTACACCTACAGAAATGTGTGTTCTATCAAAGGGTTTATCTTTTGTAGAGACTTACCGACCAAATATGTTTGACATAGAGGTCGATTTATATAAATTCCACAGATTGTTAAAATTGAAAGACTTTTTTTGTAAACCACAGGAAGTTGAGAGGGGTCCAGCTATTTTTAGAGTTCCATCTAAGTTTGAACCCCAAGTCAATAATCCCTCTATTAATACGTTCATACGATTGGTTAAGAGAGATATATTTTCTCAATGGCACAGGAGCAAAGCTCCCTTTTCCAATTTAACGCCTGAAGAAAAGTTAGCTTTGTTCAGTTTAAAAATTAATGATTCCATAGTCATCCGCTCTGCCGATAAGGGTGGGGCGGTGGTTGTTCTTGATAAGTTGTCTTATACTAATGAAGTGTTACGTCAGTTACAAGATACCACTTGTTATAATGTTCTCTCTTTTGACCCTACAGCCCAATTTAAAAAGGAAATTGATTTTTTTCTAGCAACTTCGGTGTCCCAGGGTGTGATTTCGGCTGAAACATCTAGATTTTTACGTCAAGATTTTCCGGTAACTCCATTAATTTACATTTTGCCTAAGATACATAAAAGGCTCAATGACCCCCCTGGAAGACCTATCATTTCTTCCAGGGGGTCATTGGGACAGCCATTATCACAGTTTGTTGATTTCTTTTTACAAAGTTTTGTTCAGACTATTCCCAGTTATTTAAAAGATACCACTCATTTTTTGCAGCGTTTGGAAGAAGACCAACATTTGGCTGGACAATGTCTTTTGGTTACTCTTGATGTGACAAATTTATATACCTGCATTCCACATGAAGCTGGTATTTCTGCGATTAGACGTATGTTGGGGGATGGTACACCTGATGCCCCGCCGGTTGATTTCTTATTGTTTTTGATCCGGTTTATTTTGACTAAGAACTATTTTATTTTTCAGCATACTTTTTATTTACAGACACAAGGCACGGCGATGGGGTCGAACATGGCCCCATCGTATGCCAACATCTAGAACATGGCCGTATGCCAATATTTTTATGTACTTTTTTGAGAGTGAGCACATCCTGGGACACTCGAAGTTTTCAAAATCGATAGCCTTTACGTAAGGTATATCAATGATCTTTTTTTGTTATGGACAGGGTCAGAGGACTCTTTGCAGGAATTCTTGTTTAGTTTAAACAATTTGTCATCACCGATCAAGTTTACTATGGAGTTTTCCAAATTAAAAATGAATTATTTGGACGTTCAGATCACACAATCTACGCAGGGTTTTACTACACGTTTATTTCGTAAACAAACAGATAAGAACACCCTCTTGAGGGCTGAGAGGTTTCACCCTCGGCCTCTCAAGAGTGATCTTCCTTTTTCTCAATTATTGAGAGTAGTCCGTATCACCTCCAATAGAGCCGAATTGCCAGATGCCCTTAAAGAAATGGGCAACAGGTTTATTGCGAGAGGCTACAACCCTAAAGAGGTGGAGACAGCTATCAATAAATGTCTTCGGACTGACAGGGAGAGTTTATTCACCCCCAGAAATCGAGGCAATGAGAATCGCATAGTTTTCAGCACCACATATTCAACCATTTCGGGTGAACTGAGGGATGCTGTGTCGAGACATTGGCACATCATATCCAGTGACCCCAAAATTGGCGCTGCTTTACAACCTTTACCGCTTATGTGTTTCAAACGCAGTCCCAACTTTAGGGATAATTTGATGAAAACTGATATTGTTCCTATGAATACTAAAACATGGTTAACTACTAAAACCGGGGTATTTCGCTGCAGCGGCTGTATTAACTGTTCTTTTCTCTTGCTAGGCGATCACTTTCAACATCCCACCAAGAATTTTGTGTTTAAGATCAAACAGAGATTAACGTGTGACAGTAGATATATTGTATATCTCATTACATGTCCGTGCCATAAAATTTATATTGGCAAAACGGTGAGGATGTGTAAAGAAAGACTTGCTTTACATAGGTCTTCTATTAAAAAAGCATTCACTTTGGTAGATAGCAAAACACCCCCTGTGGCCAGACATTTTGTCGAGATGGGACACACTTTGAGGGATCTCAAATGTATGCCCTTAGTTCAGATCCCCCCATTGAGACATGGTGGTGATAGGGGACTACTATTGTTACGTAAGGAGGCTAGATTAATCTATAAGTTTGACTGTCTGACACCTAACGGGCTAAATGATGAATTACATTTTTCATGTTTTTTGTAAAAAACCCTTTTTTTGGTAACATTTTCATCATACCATACTATATCTTGGCTACAACTTGTTCATTGGCTTGTTTGTTCAGTTGTTATTTTGTACACCGCAATACTCCCGCTGCTGTTGTTCTCCTCCCATTCCCTGACGACTGGTTAGTTTTGTTTTGCCCCCGGTGGTTGCCCAGGTGACGTCACACTTGCGCTGACAGTCCAGACACATCGGCGCTGTTTGCGTCGGTGTTGCCTGGCAACATTGGCACGGGTTAGCTACGTCATACTGTGGGCGCAGGCGGGAGTGCGGGCGTACTGACCATGCGTCGGGGCGGGCGGTGAACGGACCTGCGGCAGCTGCGGTAAGTTTATTAATTATTTTCTCTTATATATAGTGGTATTCCTATGCATGTGATATCATTCTGCAGCGTTTCTGTGACATATGGACCCCTGAGGACGGAGCAGGTGCTCCGAAACGGCTGTCGGGTCATCAACGGGACTTTTTTCCATAGTCCTCAACCAGTGTGGAGCATCTCTATGGGACTTTGTTATTTCTTGGATTGCTTTTGTGCTATTACAAGTCAACAGGATGCATTGTGAGACACACTCATGAATTGCTGCTTTTTGGATGTTGCCATTATTATTGCACTTTCACTTATTCTTATTATTTTTTTGCACTGTGGCACTTTACTCCGTATACTCTATGCCATTCTTGGATCATGTCTATTATTGAACATAAAATTTTGATATCTTTTTGAATATAACTTTGTGTGGTGTGCTGCTTTAATTTACCCTAGTGGTAGATTCTGGACTATATTACATTGCAAAGCAAGCACCCGTGTTACCTTATATGTGTGCTCCCTACTCTTGTGCAGACTTGAGTTTTGTTATAACATAAAATGATCTTTTTGAATACAACCTTGTGTGGTGTGCTGCTTTAATTTACCCTAGTGGTAGATTTTGGACTATATTACATTGCAAAGCAAAGCAACGTGTCACCTTATATGTGTGCTCCTTACTCTTGTGCAGACTTGAGTGTTGATATATATTATACTTATGTGGTGATGCACCATATGTTTTAAGATTCTTTTCATCTGTGGATTTATACCATATTGCTCAATGGATCAAAGATCAACTTTTGGCATTAAAAGATATACGGAGGAAGAGATCACTAATATTTTATTCACGGACACTGACAGCCTATTGTTTGACAAGTGTACTTCAGCCGAGATATATGACGATTTGTTTAAACTGAGGAAGAGAGCCATTGAATTACGACTGCACGGACGCACTCTTTCACAATATCACAAGGAGCAACTCATCCCAGCTGGTTTCCATATTAATAACCAGCCTACGATTGGGAGGAACGATCCCAGTTTTTGCCAGCAATGGTGTGCCATTCTCAACCAATGTTCTATGGACTTAATCATATTGGTGATAGAGCATGTCAAAAAAGAGATAAATAACATCGACAATCAGATAACACTTTTGGAGACTGAGGGTGTACCGGTCCTTACTACAGATAAATCCACTGATTGGATGCAGAAATTAAATACTTCCCTGCAACAGTTTGAGGATAATTTATTAGCATTCAAGAAACGCAAATATCGCAAGGTCAAGGAGGATTACAAAGAAAATAAAATTTACAAATGGACACAATCAGGTTACTTGCCCCGTCCCAGAACCTTTCAAAGAAGACAGCGTAAAGAGAATTTTGATCGTTCTTTTACAGATTTAGAGTCCGGAAACTCATTGAGTGACTCAGACCACTCAAGTAGAAAGGAGTCTACTAACAAACAGAGAAGAGTTTTTTTACGCACAGATATAATGACACGCAGCAAAGGTCCAAAAGACCCTGCAGGAGGGGCCGTCGGAGGTCCAAGTCGCGCATCATCCACGATAGATTTCAAGAAGAAACCGTAGTTTATAATTTATCTAATTACATACCTACACCTGCAGAGATGTGTGTCTTATCAAAGGGATTGTCTTTTGTAGAGACTTATCGACCTAACATGTTTGATCTAGAAGTTGATTTATATAAATTCAATAGATTGTTAAAATTGAAGGACTTTTTTTGTAAATCACAGGAAGTGGAGAGGGGTCCAGCCATGTTTAGAGTTCCTTCTAAGTTTGAACCCCAAGTTAATAATCCCTCTATTGACACGTTCATACGGTTGGTTAAGAGAGATGTATTTTCTCAATGGCACAGGAGCAAAGCTCCCTTTTCTAATTTAACGTCTGAAGAAAAGCTAAGCTAGCTTTGTTTAAAAAACAATGATTCCGTAGTTATCCGCTCGGCCGATAAGGGTGGGGCGGTGATTGTTCTCGATAAGTTAGCCTATACTAATGAGGTGTTACGTCAGTTACAAGATGCAACTTGTTATAATGTTCTGTTCTCT
>WWET01000011.1:1893736-1916797 GCA_011038615.1 Limnodynastes dumerilii
TGGGTCCGGCTGCCGCTACTATTTCCATAAAGGCAGCCAGCGTTTCTAAATTAATAAAAAATAAAAAAGGATAAATTGATTTAAAAAAAAAAAAGCAGCAACAGTACATTCCCCCTCCCCTGGCGGCTCTGCATATACACACACACACTCCACTCCAGATAAATACACATAGTGCATCCCATTCACATACACACACACACACACACACACAGAGTACACTCCATGCACACACACACAAAGTACACTCCATATACACACACAGTGCACTCCAAACAGACACACAAAATGCACTACATACACACACAAAACACTCCATACACACACATAGACTCATACACACACACACACACACACACACACACACACAGTGCAAGCCATATATACACACACACAAAGCACTGCATAAACACATACACTCACATGCACAGTACATTCCATCCATACAGATACACACACAGTGCGACCCAGATATACACACACACAAAGCACTGGATAAACACATACACTCACATGCACCGTACACTCCATACATACACACAAACAAACAAACACAGTGCAACCCACTGAACTCAGATACACACACACACACACACACACACTTGTACCTGTTCACAGATCCTGCAGACAGGAAAAGAGGCTGCCTCTACCCCACTCAGCAACAGGCAGCCTTGCAATTGGCTGCCTGTTGCGCTGTAGCAACAGCTGGTACCGCCCCCTTTCAACTGTTAGATGATCTCTCCTTACCTCTCTCCTGGCTGCAGACTGCAGGTGCCCATTGTTCTTTAGCTGCTCTGTCTCCCTCATTAGCCCAATTCAGATCCTGTACTGTGGAGGCCTCTCAGGGGAAGTATTACTGAGAGGCCTCTGCAGTACAAGACCTGCACTGAGCCAATGATAGGGACACAGCAGCTCTGACATGTGCTGTGCTGATGAGGCAGCCTCTAGTGACTGAGTCTGATAAACTAGAAACAGGAAGTGCCGCCCGCCCCCTCTCCTCTCTGCTCCTTTGCAGAGCGCTTTTATTAAAGAGTTACAGCGCAGCGTAGGTGCTATTGACTATTGTGAGTTTAGTAGGACTCACGCCTCTGCTTCCCTTGTATCTATGCCCCTTTTCATGCATGCTAATACTTTATTGGCCCTTGCAGCTGCTACTTGACATTGAGCACTATTGCTAAATCTATTGTCCATGAGCACTCCCAAATCCATCTCCATTAAAGGTTCTCATAAATTCACTCCATTTAATTTATAGATTGTATGCTTGTTTTTGATCCCTTACCTTCCATTTGGCCACCCATTCATCCAGTTTATTGAAGTTCCTCTGTACATGAGCTATATCTTGCTCTGATTCTATTACTTTACATAGTTTAGTGTCATCTGCAAAATGGGAACTTTGTTCTCTATATTATCAGCAAGGTCATTAATAAATATATTAAAAAGGAGTGGACCAGGCACGGAAACTTGAGGTATACCACTAGACCCAGTTCCCTTATTTTGTGGACCAACGGCAGAGACAGCATTTGTCACTAACCTCGGAAGTGAAGAGTGTTGTCAATTGCCCCATTTATTGATCTAGAGAAAGTCTATATAAAGCTTGGTCTTGCCAAGAACCTTGGCACGGATTCACACCAGCGGACGTATTGCACGTATGTCCTTATTTTACCGATAATAGCTACTTAAAGACCGCATATACGTAATCCACGTAACAAAATGATACGTAGATTACGTAAAATAGTTACTAAGCATGCGTAGTAGATATTATCAGTAAAATAAGGACGTATGTGCAATATGTCCGCTGGTGTGAATCCGGGCCCTCAACTCTAGCACTGGATCAGAGTGCCTTTGTCCTCTTATTTGCCTCAAATAAGAGAACTGATACTCGATGGGCGCTTCGATGGTAAGCTTAATTCTGCATGGGAGGAACTCAAGAGCATTTGCCAGAACTTAGGTAACCATAGACAGTTTATTACAAATAGCTGGGGGACAGTCTCTTAA
Source organism: Limnodynastes dumerilii (assembly GCA_011038615.1). NCBI lineage: Eukaryota > Metazoa > Chordata > Amphibia > Anura > Limnodynastidae > Limnodynastes > Limnodynastes dumerilii. The sequence continues at coordinate 1,895,729 of WWET01000011.1, forward strand.
AATGTTACAAGACCATGGGGTGTAACATGTCTCTGAAAGTCCACTTCTTGGACTCAGCGGTGAAATGTCGAACGGTTCCACAAGGGCATTTCCATTATGCAAAAGTGGTATTAGGGCAAGTGCGCTGAGTGACTATTGTTTGAAACTTAAAAGGGATGTTCCTATGACAAATAACAGCAAAAAAAATCCCACCTAATAACTTATAAGTGTGTTTACTATGCCTGTGTTGTTAATGAACCAAAATCCTTACATGATAGTCATTCTAAAACACTTGCTTGGATTGAAAATTGAGGTGAAAACGGTGCATTTGGCTTCTGTGGGATACATTGTGGACTTAGACATGACCACTTGCAAGTGCAAATGTTTCACTTTATCGCAATCATATATAATGCCACTTTCAGTTCATTGACTACGTGCCTGCAACCACATGCCCATGAAACGCCCTTCAGAACACAAGGAAAAGCAGAGACAGTTTGGATAGGTTCTGGGTGGCACTCAGTTGCATGACCAAGGTTTTGGAGCAGGAAATCACGGAAGGACACACTATGTTTGCTGGCGTATGCTCAACACTGGATCAGCTTGACAGGTTGTCAAATATACAACACATCATTGTTTTCTGGTCATGTCATGTGATAAAAATGCTTCCATATGCTAATACTCACTGTATGTACACAAATCTACATTGTGTCTACAGTTTGCAAACTCAACATTGATCTGCAGTTTTAAAGGCAATGTTTTACATATTTATTGTATTCGCACATTATTGAATATATTCCCAAGTGTGGCTCTAGCAGACAAATAGGAAAATCTCTGAACAGATGCATTGAGTAACTATTTTTATCCAATACAATGTCAAATAAGTATAAGGGACCTGCACCACGGTATACCTTTCCACAGCAAATATTCCAATTTATCTGTATTAATATTCATTTATTCTTTAGTTTTCTTTTTGTGGCCTTGTAACCCATTTGCTCTCAAGAGTCTCTTTGCAGTGAATCTGCAATTCATGAAGTTACACACTTTGGCAATCAGGAAAAAAAAAGGTCTTTTCTCATTCAAGGTAAGTTAGAAATGAAAAGGCAATTAGATTCTGTCTTAATATCCCCCAGTAAATCAGTGGTGTTTAGAAGGCTTCATGTGCTGTTTATCATAGCGTATCTGTAGATTTCTTCTCATTTTTTTTCCTTTAGAGATTTTTGAAAGTTTTGCTTTCAAACAAAACTGGTCCTGGTCCAGGCCTGATGGTGTAGTGTATCGCTGCACAACATTACAATCCAGACCCGAAAAAAGCCTACTGCTTGACTGCTTGCTTTCATAGAGGCGTTTTGTGGCAGGGAATAGGTGGAGAAACAGAGTTAATGTACTGTGTGCTCATGCAGTTAAAGCCAATACAGACCCAGACATCACACACATTCTAGGGTAAAACATTTGCAGCAGCCACAGGACAGGTCTAATTAAAGAGAGCTGCTGACCACTCACACTTCAAAATCTATTTCCGACCACCAGCATTTATTCTACTGAACACAATACAGGACATACAGGGATGCTGCTTATGCACTGTGCTGTTTTAAAAAAATATATACATTTTATTATTTTGAAGCTGATTTTATTCATGACTATAATTTTAGCATAGATATTATAACTGAAATGATTGCACACAGCATCACTACCTTTTCCACTATACATTACAATTATGTGCCCTATGTCTCTGTTTGTTTCCCATTATTAGCGTTCAGATTTATGGCACGCGGGATGTTTTTGGTTTTGCATTAAGGTCTGTATGAGGCCCATTGACTAAATTTGGGAGTTTTAAATAACTAGTTTTCTTAGAAACTGTTTCTGATATATATATATAAATTTTATAGCTGTTTTTTTCATTAACTGCACATATCTTAAAATGCAATATGCAAATATTTATTGTATAACAGATAACAGAGATGAAACACACCTGTGGACCACCTTATAATATCCAACTCACTCATATGGGGCTCAATGTAGTTTTGGAACACAGAGGAAAATGAATGATCAGAACAGGGGTCTCTGCATGTGATCCATCTTGTACAAGAGCAATTATGGTTTACTGCTCTACAGTTATTTGTTTTGGATGAGCCATATGATGCTATATGAAGGATTTTTACCAAGGGCAACTCTGTTGTAGAACTTCCTCAGATGACGTAAATCTTACCCCCCAAGAAATTTCTATTCTCAAAAAGCCATTAATGATCCTTGTACATCCTTAACAATCAAGCTACTGCCTGTACACGCGCATAGTGTCACACTGAATTTGAAACAGGGGACTTTTATATTCTCTCTTGATTATGCTGCCACCTGGCAGATGCCTATTTACCACAGGCATCAATACACATAGTAATCAAAGGAAATCAGAGGCACAGATTAGCTACAGCTGCAAGTCATTATCCACAGACATGGGAAACATAGATCTGCACCCAACTTGGATAAAACCAGTTGTGAGCATTTCTGAGGATGAGGCTTACTTTAGAGCGCTTCTATTAGGATTTAAACAATAACTTTATTTATCTTGTTGGACAGTAATTTTTCTTAGGCAATGTTATATTCACATCTGCATTACTCCTAAACTCGTGTTAAACATGCATAGTATTTTATGAAAAGTTCCGATCAAAGACTACGGACCTGACTCACAGTTAAGAATCTGTGTGGTTTTAGGTGGGTATTTTTAAGAAGGTATATACTGCGCATGCATAGTAACTTTTATACGCTATTTACGTTGGACTTAGGAATGCAAATGCAATGATTCAACAGCACGCACCTAAAGTCACTAGGTTCGTTGTAACTTACACGGGAAGGGGCGTTCTATGAATAATTAACTCTGCTGATAAGAAGATTGGGTGGAGGCGTTTAAATGATCAAAAGGAGGCGCGGTTATGCAGACACGTTCATAATTAGACGCCTTACGCACACAAATGTGAACCAACAGTTAAGGGACCTCTATGGTACTTGGAAGTCTCCTAAGAACAAGAAAACCGGGGGCGTGCCGAGGGAGTTGCCTTGCTACTAGTTGCGTATATTTAAGAACCTATCGCGTTCTTAAGTGTGAATCAGGCCTTACACGACTGTCTATTTTTATCATACTGAACCTTTTTTCCTTTTTCTGTTGTATGGCGCATTTACTAGGAAATCTTTGCCTCAGACATATTCCGTCACTGTAAAACTGAAGGAAAATATTTCTGTGTGTAAATAATTGTAAATAAACAAGTAACTCAAGCAACACTGAGAAAGTGAAGAGAAAAACTTATTAAAATGATCTCACAAAGGTTGAATGCTACTTGTTGGTCTAAGCCAGGGGACGGCAACCCATGGCTCCATAGCCGCATGCAGCTCTTTCAGCCGTCTGCTGCGGCTCCCTCCTAGGGGGCTTTAGGTCACGCTGCCCCCCAAGCCATGGTCACATAGACCGCGGCTCACAAAACACCGACCGCATCGGGGCAGACGATAAAGACAAGTAAGTGGGTTTTTTTTTTAAAAATAGTTTATAGTATATAAGTGACACAAAGGAGACTGATATTCATATAAAGGGGAAGGAGGCTGATATACATATTAAAGGGGGCACAAAGAAGACTTATATACATATAAAGGGGGTACAAAGGAGGCTGATACACTTATAAAGGGGGCACAAAAAAGCTGATATACATATAAAGGGGGCACAAAGGAGGCTGATACACTTATAAAGGGGGCACAAAGGAAGCTAATATACTTATAAAGGGGGGCACAAAGGAGGCTGATATTCATATAAAGGGGGCACAAAGGAGGCTTATAGTCATATAATGGGGGCAAAAAGGAGGCTAATACACATATAAAGTGGGCACAAAGGAGGCTGATAGTCATATAAAGGGCGCACAAAGGAGGCTAATACATATATAAAGGGGGCACAAAAGGAGGCTAATACACATATAAAAGGGGCACAAAGGAGGCTGATTACATATATAAAGGGGGCACAAAGGAGGCTAATACACATATAAAGGGGGCAAAAAGGAGGCTGATATTCATATAAAGGGGCACAAAGGAGGCTGATATTCATATAAAGAGGCACAAAGAAGGCTAATTCATATAAAGAGGCACAAAGAAGGCTAATACACATACAAAGGGAGCACAAAGGAGTCTGATATTCATATAAAGGGGCACTAAAGGAGGCTAATACACATATAAAGGGGGCACAAAGGAGGCTGATATTCATATAAAGGGGCACTTAAGGAGGCTGATATTCATATAAAGAGCCACCCGTGAGTGCGCGCTCTTCAGTTTTGAGCATGTACAGTAGAAAGTCACACAGAGAAACGTCACGTCAGCTGGCGTAGGCTCAGACCTGGATCAAGCTGAGTGCGTTAGTAGTAAAGCCCAGTGTTGTATCACCCTATTTATATACAACACGATAATTTAGTGTAATGTATCGCACACTAGACAGAAGTGTCTGGTCAGTTGTTAATAGGCAAACACCCCATATACAATATAAGTAAATGTGAAGTAGTAGTAGTGCTGCTTCTCAATCATCCCACCAATGTGAATGAGAATGCGTGCACTAAATATTTTAAAATAAACTCATGTCGGCCACTGCAAGATGTGCATCGGGCGCATTATATGTTGGTCTCCAACACTAGGCAAATATTCACCCATCCTGGTATAGTTTTTACTATTATTTTTACACGATTCAGCGCACTGACACACAATCTTCAGAGCAACAATTCCCATCATATGGCTACAGGACAACCAGTATCCCTATCATGTATATCCAGTCCCCCAGTATCCCCATCATATGGTTCTAGCCCCCCAGTATTCCCATCATGTGTCTCCAGCCCCCCCGTATCCCCAACATGTGTCTCCAGCCCACCCAGTATCTAAATCATGTTTAACCAGCCCACCAGTATCCCTATCGTATGGCTCCAGCCCACCCAGAATCCCCATCATGTGTATCCAGCCCCTCAGAATCCCCATCATATGGCTCCAGCCCCCCCAGTATCCCCATTATATGGCTCCAGCCCCCCAGTATCCCCATTATGTGCCTCCAGCCCTCCCAGTATTTCTATCATGTGTATCCAGCCCCCCAGTATCCCCATCATGTGTATCCAACCCCACCCAGTATCCCCATAATGTGGCTTCAGCCCCGCTAGTTTCCCTATCATGTGACTCCAGCCCCCCTAGTATCCCTATCATGTGGCTCCAGCCCTCCTAGTATCCCTATCATGTGGCTCTAGCCTAATTTTGTTTACTTACCTTGTGTCTTCCTCCACGGCACGCTCCTATCTCTCTGTATTCCTCCTTCCTGTATGAGCCATTGCCGCTGTTACATAGAGTAGCTGAAAGGAGTTTTCCAATCAGCTGCTCTATGTAATGGCTGCTGCAGCTCATACAGGAACCACCTGCATGAGCTACCAGCCACCAGAGCGGGGAGATGACTGCATGAGCTGCCAGCCACCAGAGCGGGGAGATGACTGCTGGGGCCTCTCCAGCCTGGCATTGTCCCGTGCCTGCCCCCCCCGCGGAGTGCATCGCACCAGCCATGAAAGCCATTCAATCTCCCCTCTCCATGTGTGTGTGTCTCTACAACCATCTAATCTCCCCCTGCAGGTTAGTGTCTCAACAGCCATCCGATCTTTCCCCCTTTGTGTGTGTGTTCCTTTACAGTCATCCTTTCCTGCCCTCTTGTGTTTCCCTAAAACCATCCAATCTTCCCCTTTCATGTGTGTGTCTCTACAGCCATCCAGTCTCCCAACTCTTTATATGTACACCCAGCATTATTGCCCCTCCTTCTGTGTCCAGTCAGCTTTATACCCCCTCCTTCTTAGTATCCAACCAACCTTATTGTCCCTTCCTGCCAGTTTTATTGCCTCCTCTTTCTGTGTGTCCACCAAGCCTTATTTCCCCCGCCTTCTATGTCCATTCAGACTTTTTGTCCCTCCTTCTGTGTCCAGTCAGGCTTTTTGTCCCTCTTTAGTTGTTTCCAGTCAGCCTCATTGTCCCCTCCTTCTGTTTGTCCAACCAGATTTATTGCCCCTTCCTTCTGTGTGTCGAGCCACAGTCTTATAGCCCCCTCTTTATGTGTGTTCACTCAGACTTAATGTCCCCTCATTCTGTTTGTTCAACCAGCCTTATTGCCCCTTTTTGTATCCAACCAGCCTTATTTCCCCTGCTTCTCTGTCAAGTCAGCCTTATACCCTGTCCTTCTGTGTATCTAATCTGCTTTATTGCCCTTTCCTTCTGTGTAGCCAACCAGTCTTAATGCCCCTTCTTTGTGTCTAGACAGTCTTATTGCCACCTCTTTATGTGCCCATTCAGCCTTATTTATCCTCTTTATTTGTGTCCAGTCAACCTTATTGCCCCATCCTTCTGTGTGTCCAACCAATGTTATTGCCCCCTCTTTGTGTATGTCCAGCCAGCCTTACTGCCCCTCCTTCTTTGTGCAGTCAGCATTATTGCCCCTCTTTATGTGTCAATTCAGCCTTATATGTCCAGCTATCAAATCCCCATTCCCATACTAATAACTTTAAGAGCTCTATAACAAGCTTACTTTTGCTGTCTCTCCTCTGGCTCTTTCTGTGGCGCGTGCTCTGCAGAATAATGATGCTCACATGACCTTAGACCACACTGGTGTCTTCTGAAAAGAGCTGCGGCTGTGCACAGCAGGCTCTTTCAATGGGGGATTTCCTGGAAGGCTCTGGCCCCTTTCCCCGGTAGCCCAGTCCGACACTGTATAAATATCAAGCCAACCAATCCCCCTTGTATGTTTCCAGCCTTCCAATATGCCCTCTCTTGTCTGTCTGGCTCTCTCCTGCACCGCATCCCCCCGCTTACCACATCACACCTGCTCTGAATGCAATTGAAATCATTCTAATGCCTTGGAAATTATATCTCTCTTTTTTTCTCTATTGTATTGTGTCGATGCAAATGTACATTTATTGTAACATGCATAATGTGATGTATTAATAAAAAGATTTATTAAAGAAATAATAATAAATAACAGTGAGTTGTTCATATTGATACTGTCCAGTGCTACAAGATGACGTTTCCGTTGCCGTCTCCTGGGTAATGTCGGCACTTTCTCATGTAGCATCCCAGGAGTAGCCTAGCAGGTCAGTGCTTTGGTTTAATGGTAGTAGCTGGTTTCATTTGCAAACAGTGTTACCAAATCAGAATAAAGTGATACACAAACACAGGGCTGAAAACCCTATAGACCTGAAACAATCAGGACTTATATTTATGCATCTTACTATTCTGATTAAAAACATTTTCTGTTTGCAAATAAAACTAGTTACGACTAATAAAACAAAGTAAAGACCTGGGATGGGCCTGATGGATGGTGCCCGCCCTCTCTCTGATGTTTACAAGGTTGTGTTATGGAGTTGATGCTGTGGCGGAAAGCATTGCCCAGGCTTCATCCAATATTTTCCGGACTTCTCCTGAAAGAAAAAAATAATTATTTTAATATAAAAATTCTAAATTAACTTCTGAATTATAATGGAATTATTTATGGAAGTAAAGCAGAATCTCTTAGAATGACATACCTAACACATACTCCATCTCCTCCTCTCTTCTCTTCAAGAGATTGATCTCCCTGTCCTGTTCTATGACAATGTTTTCATAGAACTCAATCTAAAAACATGGGATTTATAGAAAGTAGTTAGTGTGTTTTCAGTATATGGAGATATTTACACACAGTCATAACTTATAGCTACAGCAACAAAACATGTTACAATTACTACAACTAGGAAAGGAATACTCACTTCTTTTATATGCTGAGTGTTAGCTTTTTCCTGCTCTTTCAGCTTTTCCTCCAGTAATTGAACTTTGGTGTTAAGTTCGTCCTCCTCCTATTTTAAGAAAAACGAAGAGTAAAAGTGACTGTAATATCAGAGGTTTCAGTATGTAACCTATCACTATACTCTGCTGCTACTGTTGGCTTAGTATATACGTTGGTCTTAAAGGTCCACAAAACTGAAATGAACAGACGTAGCCCCGTGACCATTATCAGACAGCCAGAACATGGACTTAGCTAATGTGTACTTACCTGCTGGTTTCTTTTACCAGCCCGCTTGCTGCAGCAGCAGCACAACCTCCTCAACCACTTCCACATTTTCAAAGTCGCAGTGACAAATTCACCTGAACAAATGGGGCTCTCTCTGACTGCGCTCACTTTAACTCTGTGACTAGCATTATGACATCACGGTAACATTATGACATCACAGTGACATTATGACATCACTGCACATTTATAGTTAGCGACCTTTCCAGTGTTTTAAAAGGAGGGCTGATGGGTGTGACAGTGGGAGGGACTAGTGGGTGTGGCAATGGAGGTGCTAGTATTTGTTAGCTATTGGCAGCCCAGATGTTATTGTGTGTATAACTGTGTGTATAATTTGATCTTGCCACAATGTTTGTTTAATCCTCAATGCCGTGCAACAATGTTCTTTCTGTTTATTGTTTGTGAACATGTTTGTTTAGTATATTTGGGGTTTATTTTATTGTTTTTTTTGTCAATTGTATTTTATTTTTACTAATGATGTTTTTTTCAACATTACAATTTCTTTGCTTATAAATTTTTTTTTATTTAATAGCATTTAAAAAAAATGAAATATTAATATATTGTAAGCAAACATGTATTATAAAATGTACAATGTCATTAAACATAATAAAAATTAAGAGAGATGCATAGGCTAGGTCAGATTTATGTGGAGATCACCTTAAGAATGGTAGGGGGCATTCTTATCTTTGTCCGTGCATATGTTAGTTTCCGCAAGGTCTTCTTAACTGTGAATCATTACTAAGGGCCGTATTCACAGATCCGTTTTTCAAAAGTACGCAATTATACGCAGACACGTAGCAAGCCAACACCCATGACACTCCCCTCTCACGGCCGTGCAATTGTAGACTTACGCCTCCATAGAGCACCTCTAACTTTACGTGTGTACATACGTGCGTATATGTATTCCGTACATGCGATTCTATGTAACCACGCCCTTAAAGCCTCATTTAAATGCTTCCCCCACCCTCCTTCACGTAACTTTTAAGGTATGTATTTCAACCCGGCCCCTCCGTACGTATGTCCCCAAGTGCGATTCACATGTCTGTCCCTAAAGCACTTAAGTACGTATATTCAAGGTAACTTACGTAAATAAAGTTACTACGAATGCGCAGTTAAACCGTACCTAAAAATACGCACACAACTGCACGTGAAAACGGATCTGTGAATACAGGCCATAAGCCCTAGGAATACGGGACACCACTGATTTTTTAAACAAAGTGTTGGCATTACACTCATTACCCCCGGATGCCATATTAGCATCTATTGACGTATTAAGCCTTTACACATCCATCCCTCACAGTTATGAACTTGAGGCGGTCTATCAGGCTGTCACCACTAATGAACTTTACATAGGACCAGATCCATCTTTCTTTTTGACCCTATTGAAGCTTACGCTTGTCAGAAATTACTTTTTGTTTAATGGAAAACACTATTTGCAACTAACAGGCTGTGCGATGGGGTCCAATGTGGCCCCATCGTTCATCAATATCTTCATGACCTCATATGAAGAATTTGGATCCCAGGTATGTCTCTAATTGCATTTGCTACTATCGTTTTATCGACGACATATTCCTTATCTGGAAAGGGACTGAGGAATCCCTGCGTTCGTTCGTATAGGACCTCAACCTTCTCCCCACATCCATACGCTTTACATTCGAAATGAGCCATACTGAAATACACTTTGTGGACGTTAATATCCACAAGACTAATGGACATTTATTGACCTCAATTTATAAAAAGCCCACTGACAGGAATAATCTCCTGTTGGCATCTTCCCAACACCCTCCAGCAACTACTAGAGGCATACCCTACTCCCAATTTCTCAAAATCCATAGGATCACCTGTGACCCGGATCAATGAGAGAGATATAGACAATGGGGTAGATCCAGAACTACGTTTGCGGTATGTTTACTCGCGTAGCATATTTTTGCGTGCGTACCTTCTATACACTCCCCTAGACACACCCCTTGAATGTACGTATTTTGTCAAGATATGCTTTTCAAACCCTACCTTAACTTTTGCCAACATAACCACAGTGATCCGCACACGTACGTATGGCCAACACAAATTTACACAGCTAAGCACGCCCATACCGTACACTTTAAATACAAACTCCCGCCTACTTAACGTATTTCAGACGTATTTTGGACTCACGTAAAATTGACACGCCCACACGTAAGTATTTACGTGACACATACGTGAATGGCCCATATGTTCACAAATGTGCAGTGCTTACCAAAAGGCAATTTTACGTCTCCGCCACGCGTAAATTCACTCACAAGCGTTGTTCTGGATCTGGCCCAATATGCTTAATATGTTTGTCGAGCGGGGCTATGATAATTATTTACTGAAATTGAAAGAAAAAGTACGGAATATACCACGTGAAGATCTGCTGAAACATAAGGATAGAAAAAATAAAAAAGACAATGTTATCCCATGGGTGCAGACCCATGGCCCACAAAGTAGAACTATAGCATGCAACACAAAGGAATTGTGGCCAGTCATCCCAAGCGACCCGGACTTGGCCCACATAAAAAACCACCGATTACTACCTACCTTACTACCTAGTTACCGTAAAGGATGGAATCTTCGAAGTTTTCTGGTACACTCTGATGTCACCAAACGAAAAATTATCTACAACAAGAAAAGATGTTTCCCGTTTGTACTACGTGTCGGTATTTAACAGCAGGTTCCACATTCATTCATCCACACAGTAACCGCAAGTTCCACATAAATCATGATGCTACTTAGAAAGGAGGCGTATTGGATCCATTTGTTGAATACCCTCACACCAAACGGACTTAATGAGACTCTTAACCTTTCGTGCTTTGTATAGTACACATGTTGCTTACCATATTACCATTTCTGTGCTAGCCTGGACCGTACGGACATCTTTCTCTGCTTGACTGATGTATTTTTCTCTGCTTGACTGATATGTTTTTTTCACCCTAACATGATATATATTTATTTTCTTCCTTAGGGTTGATTCATTAGTTTTGCCCTATTAGAATTGCGCTTGGTAGATGTTTTTAACCTTTTTTCTTCAGTTTTTGCACTATTCAACTATGAGATTACTGTGTATTTATTATGTTGTGCACGTGTTCACTGTTGTGGTTACTGTCTTGCACCTTAGCGTCCCTGGCGACGGAGGTGGCTCGTGAGCTACTGCTGACGCCGTTGAATACGAGGTGATACACGATAGAAGTGTATTAGGGGGTAAGTTATTTATAGCACCCATTGCACCATATGTATAATGTTCCCTGATGAAAGGTTGCTAAATATAAACTGAAACGTTGGAAAATCAACCGGTGTCCTGAGTATAATTTTTTGAAGTTTCCGAGTGCCCTCTCTCCTATGAAATATTATTTACCGAGCTCTAAACAACTCGCAGAGGATAAGCACCTGAGCAACTACCTTTTTTTACTATCTGCAAGTGAGTGCCAGCTCACGGACATTGCTATATATATATATATATATATATATATATATTTTCACTTCTGTTATCGCACGTCTTCACATGGGCTTATATACCCCAGTCAGAGCTGGCAGCAGGTAATGATTTACGCATTCTAGCCATTATACCCCGTGATGAAGGTGTTCATTCACCGAAACAGCTGTCGGGTGACGGCTGTGCTATGATCCTGCCTTGCTTTTTCTACAGTGCGATAAGTATCGTTGGTGACTGCATTGCCATGTTTGTTGGTTCTTTGTACCACTCATGTTTATGTTTTATGCTGCTTTCTGTGACATTACACCATGGCTTATTTATAGGCTGATATACACTGTTAACAGTATCCATGTCCCTCTTGCTCTGTTTAATAGCTAAGTTACTCGCTGATGTTCATATGGATTATGCCTGCATGAGTTTTAGGATATTTGATACACTCTATTAATGTATACTCCATCATTGTGAGCCATTGTCAATGATCATATACATTAGTGCAGTATTTTGTGCAGCTACCTTCTATTACTACACTACATCTCGTATCTTTTATGGTATGGATCTTGCGTATGTCAGATTTGTTGCTTTCTCCTATTTGATGTTACACTCATATTATCTATAGTTTTGATATTGAATTGGTAGTGCTGCCATCAGTAGTTTGACTACTTTATTTTATATTTTACATTATCAGGCTAGCACCCAAAAGTTTTTTGTATATTGCAGGTGCGTTCTCTATTCTTTTTTTGTGTATACCTCTTTTTACGCACTGCTATGCATTCATAATTACTGTATCTCTACGAATATTGATTATGATGGAAAATATAGATACCTGTGAGGCTACTACAGGTACTAAAAGATTTACTTCTGAGGAGATTGCACGAATTCTTGCTGCCAACACTGACTGTTTGGCATTTGATGTTGACTCCCCCTTAGATGTTTTTAATGATCTTTGTAAATTAAGGAAAAGGGAAATTGAGTTAAAATTACACATATCGAAACCTTAGATGCATATTATAGTGTAGATATTTAAATAAAGTTGTTTCCCTTTTTTTCCAGTTTTTCTATAGTACCCAGGGTATTTCCTTATGTCTTATTTAAATTTTCTTGCACCCTTTTACACTTTTTCTCCTTTGTGTCTTGTGGCCTAATAACTAATGGGGCTTTGGTGGCATCATCAAGGTCTTTCTATATAAGTATAACAAATTCTCCATGGTCACACCGTTCTATAGCCACATTATACCTTGTTGTGAGTTTGGGGCACTTTTGCCCTTTTCCAATATGGCCATTTATGTCTGTTATCCTCCTGAATTTGTGTTATAGGGTCCTGCCTTTGAGCATTTGTTTTTGTTTTTGTTGATCCTTTCAATTGGGGGATGGACGGGGGTGTTTTCTTTACCCTCAGGTCATGATATACTTGTGGGAGCAACTATTTAGTAGCAGCAGGTTTATTTCACTGCTCTTTGTTGATGTCTAGGGGTTCAGGGGATCGGCTTGTGCGGCGTTACCTGGTTCCCCTGTCATATGCTAATTTCTCACATATTACTACGGGTATGTGGTTTGACCACCATGGTTATTGAATACTACTTCTTGATCATTATATCGATGGCACATAGATTATGGATCTCTTACTATCGACACTATTGTTTACGCTTATAGCCATAGTTACCAACATTCCGGCTTCACATACATCACCATGGTTACACTAATTACGCCCCTACACTTCCGCTGATGTCAGCGGATGTTTATTGGTCTCCATGGCGCCGGTATTACGCGCTTGGTAATTTTCACTTCCGGCATCGCACGTCTCCGGTATCGCACGTCTTCACATGGGCTTATATACCCCAGTCAGAGCTGGCAGCAGGTAATGATTTACGCATTCTAGCCATTATACCCCGTGATGAAGGTGTTCATTCACCGAAACAGCTGTCGGGTGACGGCTGTGCTATGATCCTGCCCTGCTTTTTCCTTTCACAGCGTGATAAGTATCGTTGGTGACTGCAATGCCATGTTTGTTGGTTCTCTGTACCACTCATGTTTATGATTTATGCTGCTCTCTGTGACATTGCACCATGGCTTATTTACAGGCTGATATACACTATTAACAGTATCCATGTTCCTCTTGCTCTGTTTAATAGCTAAGTTACTCGCTGATGTTCATATGGATTATGCCTGCATGAGTCTTAGGATATTTTGTACACTCTATTAATGTATACTCCATCATTGTGAGCCATTGTCAATGATCATATACATTAGTGCAGTATTTTGTGCAGCTACCTTCTATTACTACACTACATCTCGTATCTTTTATGGTATGGATCTTGCGTATGTCAGATTTGTTGCTTTCTCCTATATGATGTTACACTCATATTATCTATAGTTTTGATATTGAATTGGTAGTGCTGCCGTCAGTAGTTTGACTACTTTATTTTATATTTTACATTATCTGGCTAGCACCCAAAAGTTTTTTGTATATTGCAGGTGCGTTCTCTACTCTTTTTTTGTGTATACCTTCTTTTACGCACTGCTATGCATTCATAATTATTGTACCTCTACGAATATTGATTATGATGGAAAATGTAGATACCTGTGAGGCTACTACAGGTACTAAAAGATTTACTTCTGAGGAGATTGCACGAATTCTTGCTGCCAACACTGACTGTTTGGCATTTGATGTTGACTCCCCCTTAGATGTTTTTAATGATCTTTGTAAATTAAGGAAAAGGGAAATTGAGTTAAAATTACATGCGTTGACTCTTTCTCAGTATCATAAGGAAGCACTGATTCCAAAAGGCTTCCGTATTTATAATCAACCCACGATTGGTCGTAATGATAGGTCTTTCTGTCACCAATGGTGCCAAATTTTGAATCAATGTTCATTAGATTTGATGGTATTAGTTATTGAAAAGGTTAACGCTGATACCGAAATTATCAAAAAAGAAATACTGGACTTACATCAAAAGGGTTTACCCACATTAGTGGCTGATGGTTCATGTGACTGGATCAAAAAACTTGATGAAACAGTCTCTAAATTTGAAAGTGACTTACGATTGTTTAAAAAAGGTAAATATAGAGCAGTAAGGGACGATTACAAGGATAATAGGGTCTATGGTTGGTTGACTAATCCCTCAAGACCTAAATCACGGTTTCAATATCGTAAGAACAAACCTCGGCCATTCGAGAGGTCATTTACTGATTTGGATTCGTCACCAAGTGACTCTGATAACCCTCCACCAAGACAAGGTTCTCAGAATCGTTTTTTACGGGAAAACATAGCCACCCGAAGCCGTACAAAAAATCCATCAGAAGGGGCGGCCGGAGGGGGCAATTCAAATCAGAAAAGAGACAATTCATACAGAGGGAGACCGTAGTGTACAATCTCTCGTCCTATTCTCCATCACCTTCAGAGATGGCAGTTTTAAATAAGGGGCTTTCTTTTGTGCAAGTCTCTCAACCTGACCTCTTTGAAACTGAGGTACTGACCTCTTAGAAACTGAGGTAGATATATACAAATTTCACAGACAGCTTAAACTTAGGGATTATTTTTCTAAGCAACCAATTGAACAAGCTAGAGTAACTTTCAAACCAAGATCAAAATTTGAACCACAGGTCTATAATCCTTCAATTGAGACTTTCATACGCCTGATGAAGCGTGATACATTTGATAAAAAACTCACTCACCATCCTTCGAACTTGACAAAGGATGAGAAGAACGCTATTAAGACCTTGCGTGATAATAATGACATCTTAATACGTCCAGCAGACAAGGGCGGTGCTGTGGTGGTCATGGACAAAGTAAGTTATGTCAATGAGATTTATCGCCAACTCTCAGATAGAGTTTGTTACAGTCCCCTTCCGTCTGATCCTACATCGCGTTTCAAAATTGAGATTGATACTTTTCTGGGTGAGGCAGTGACGGATGGATCAATTACAGATCTTACATCACGGTTTTTGAGGCAAGATTACCCTATTGTACCAATCATTTACATCTTGCCCAAAATTCACAAGACCCTTGATAATCCTCCTGGTCGTCCGATCATTTCCTCTAGGGGCTCACTGTGTCAGCCCCTTAGCCAATATGTGGATTTTATGTTGCAACCATTGGTACAATCTACATATAGTTACATTAAAGACACTACGGACTTCCTTAGACGACTTAATCAGATTGAACACATGAATGGACCCTATATTATGGTCACTTTAGACGTCGGAAGTCTTTACACGAACATTCCACATAATCAGGGCATTCGGGCAGTAGCAGATCTCATTGAGAATTTCCCAGAATATAATGGACCACCAGCTCAATTTTTGTTATTTCTTATTGAGTTTATTCTCACTAAGAATTATTTTCTTTTTCAATTTGAATTTTTCCTTCAACGTGTAGGAACTGCAATGGGCTCTAACATGGCGCCGGCATACGCCAACATTTTTATGGACCACTATGAGCACCGGTACATACTGTCTGACAACGTCTATTCCAAGTTCATCCACTTCTATGTAAGATTTATAGATGACCTTTTTTTGTTATGGACTGGTACTGAGGAAGAGTTGAGTTTGTTCATTACCCAGCTTAATGACATTGATTCTACTATTCGGTTTACGCATCGCTACAGTAGTGTCACTATTGACTTTCTGGATGTCTGTATCAACCAAAGTGATGATGGTTTCTCCACATCACTATTTCGCAAACCCACTGACCGCAACACCCTCCTGAGAGCAGACAGCTTTCACCCTCAGCCACTAAAGACTGGGCTGCCTTTTTCACAGATGGTGAGGGTAGTGAGGATCGTTTCTAACAGTGACTTACTTTTGACCTCGCTCCAAGAGATGGGACAGCGGTTTATTGAACGGGGCTATAAAAAATCAGAGGTGGATTGTGCCATCCAACGTTGCTTGACTTTGAACCGAGAGGACTTATTGAAGGGTACCCTGACTAAACAGGAACCCACAAGACTGATTTTCCCAACACGTTTTACTCCACTTGCCCGGCATCTTAAAACAGCGGCATTAAAGCACTGGCACATTCTTGCGTCAGATCCCAAGATTGGTCATTTAATGAAAGAACCTCCGTTATTCAGTTTTAGGAGAGCAAGCAACCTTAGAGACGACTTGGTATGTACAGATGTGGTTCCGACACCGAAAAGGACATGGCTTACCCTTACCAAAGGTGTGTTCAGATGCTCTGGGTGCATTAATTGCAACCATTTGTTAGTGGGGGATAAGTTTGTGCATCCTACTTTGGATTTAAAGATTAGCATCAATTTTAGGCTTTCCTGTGATAGCAAATATGTGATTTATGTCATTATATGCCCTTGTTCCAAAATCTATGTGGGTAAGACTATTCGTACTCTACGTGAGCGTATGGCCCTTCATCGGTCCTCGATTAAAAAAGCCTATTCTTCCGTTGATACCAAGACACCACCAGTGGCACGACACTTTGTTGCTTGTGGTCATGGATTGAAAGACTTTAAATGTATGCCAATTGGACATGTACCTCCCTTGCGGAGAGGGGGCAACAGGGATCTGTTGCTCCTTAAAAAGGAATCAAAATTTATCTTTATGTGTAAATCTATGGCTCCAGATGGACTCAATGAGGAGTTCTGTCTAACGCATTTTTTATGATTGACTTTATAATTGCCTTTTCCTAAAAAGTTTTTTCCTTTAAAAATATTTTTTTCCTTATGAACATATAGAGGGGACGTCTCTTTACGTCACTTTATTGTGTGTCTTGTGCTTTGGGCGTGGTTTTCTTTTCCGTACTCTATTTCTTTTAGCTTGACATATTGAAACCTTAGATGCATATTATAGTGTAGATATTTAAATAAAGTTGTTTCCCTTTTTTTCCAGTTTTTCTATAGTACCCAGGGTATTTTTTTATGTCTTATTTAAATTTTCTTGCACCCTTTTACACTTTTTCTCTTTTGTGTCTTGTGACTTAATAACTAATGGGGCTTTGGTGGCATCATCAAGGTCTTTCTATATAAGTATAACAAATTCTCCATGGTCACACCGTTCTATAGCCACATTATACCTTGTTGTGAGTTTGGGGCACTTTTGCCCTTTTCCAATATGGCCATTTATGTCTGTTATCCTCCTGAATTTGTGTTATAGGGTCCTGCCTTTGAGCATTTGTTTTTGTTTTTGTTGATCCTTTCAATTGGGGGATGGACGGGGGTGTTTTCTTTACCCTCAGGTCATTATATACTTGTGTGAGCAACTATTTAGTAGTAGCAGGTTTATTTCACTGCTCTTTGTTGTAGTCTAGGGGTTCAGGGGATCGGCTTGTGCGGCGTTACCTGGTTCTCCTGTCATATGCTAATTTCTCACATATTACTACGGGTATGTGGTTTGACCACCATGGTTATTGAATACTACCTCTTGATCATTATATCGATGGCACATAGATTATGGATCTCTTACTATCGACACTATTGTTTACGCTTATAGCCATAGTTACCAACATTCCGGCTTCACATACATCACCATGGTTATACTAATTACGCCCCTACACTTCCGCTGATGTCAGCGGATGTTTATTGGTCTCCATGGCGCCGGTATTACGCGCTTGTTAATCTTCACTTCCGGTATTGCACGTCTTCACATGGGCTTATATACCCCAGTCAGAGCTGGCAGCAGGTAATGATTTACGCATTCTAGCCATTATACCCCGTGATGAAGGTGTTCATTCACCGAAACAGCTGTCGGGTGACGGCTGTGCTATGATCCTGCCTTGCTTTTTCTACAGTGCGATAAGTATCGTTGGTGACTGCATTGCCATGTTTGTTGGTTCTTTGTACCACTCATGTTTATGTTTTATGCTGCTCTCTGTGACATTACACCATGGCTTATTTATAGGCTGATATACACGGTTAACAGTATCCATGTCCCTCTTGCTCTGTTTAATAGCTAAGTTACTCGCTGATGTTCATATGGATTATGCCTGCATGAGTTTTAGGATATTTGATACACTCTATTAATGTATACTCCATCATTGTGAGCCATTGTCAATGATCATATACATTAGTGCAGTATTTTGTGCAGCTACCTTCTATTACTACACTACATCTCGTATCTTTTATGGTATGGATCTTGCGTATGTCAGATTTGTTGCTTTCTCCTATATGATGTTACACTCATATTATCTAACTGCCTCCGTTAACGGGCCCAAGCCAGTAATACAGCTATTACTGGCTTAGGCCTCAGTACCCAGTAATGCACTGCATGACGTCATGACGTCATGCAGTGCCGCACCTCCACCTCCCGCACTGTAAGCCTGAGCCCTGCGTTTCTTAGAGAAGAGCGCAGGGCTCAGTGTGAGGTCGTCTGTGAAGCAGGTAAGCAGCATTTATGTATTTTTTTATTAGATGCCAGTGGTGTATACATACACACACACACACACACACACATATATATGTGTGTGTGTATATGTGTGTATATATATATATATATATATATATGTGTGTGTATATATATATATATATATATATATATATGTATGTATTTATATGTATGTATCTATCTATAAATACAGAAATGTGCAATAGGTATTTCCATTAACGTTATAAATATAGAACATTATAAATACAATGCTCCAAAATACAACACATCTCATTTAAAATATTCGAAATTTAGAACGTTCTAAATGAAAATCATGCGTAATAGAGCAAAGCGAATTTGTACAATATCGCATTACATGCAAATCGGAGCATTATAAATACGATTTTTCGGAATGTAAAATTTATAATTGCCAAACCATTCTAAATGTGTTATTTTCTAAATTCGAATATTATAAATACATTTACATTCGAAATAGAGATTTACGAATTACAAACTTTATAAATTCAGCATGTTATAATTAGAAAAATTTATGTATTCGCATATTTGAAATTTCATATTCTTTGGTGAAAAAACGCATTCGCAATAGAAATTTCGAAATTCGCCTTTTTGAAAATTCGGATTTTCTTTGCGCGGACCCACACCCTCGTCATAGTAGTGGATCCGGGCACAATGGAGTCTAGTTCTCCAGTCTGTTTGTAAATCTATCACAGTTGATTATTGCGTCTGGTCCACAGGGAACGGCTTGAAAAAAAACAAAACACACAGATAATGGATCTCTGTGTAAGTATTTTGTATATGTTTGTGTGTTTTGTGTAAGTTCTCATAAGATTCATGTGTAAATAAATGATGTTCTCTTCCCCATTTATGTAGATGCCAGTGCAAGATTATCCCACTGTTATACGTATACACAGGTATAAATATATATCTGTGTATGGTTTATAGTCATAAATATAATAACTATTACAAAAAACTGAATTAATCACATTAATAAAAAACATTTTATAAAGAAATAAACACAATTCATCTGAATTACCTCAAAACATCAGCATGGTGACCAGGATGGTGACCAGGATGGTGATGTCACCCAATTCAGGAACTTCTTGAAGGAGAGCTGATAATTGGAATGTTTTAGAAGAAAAAACTCTGACAGTGTAACTCAATCAATAATAATTACTGTTATTTTACCCAGATAGTCCCTGTTACCTGTAACAGTAATGGTCAGTGTTATCTCACTACTCTCCCCCAGGGCTGGAATGAGGGCAATGTGGGCCTGGGGCTGAAAATTATCAAGGACCTACGCTATATAGCATAGAGCCGTAACTAGAAATTTTATCGCCAGAGGCAAAAACGAAATATGGTGCCCCCTGGCATGATTTCAAAGCCAATTTAGCCATAAATATTAACTTACTAGTGCCCTCTTAAGATTTGCGCCCTGTGCGGCCACCCCTATCGCACACCCCTAGTTATGGACCTGCTATATAGTATACTTTGGAGTGGATATCAGTTCCTGCAGTGGGAGACCTGGAGATCTGCCTTGTATGGGGGGTTGCCTATTTTCAGATGGAGGCCTTGCAAGCAGCCTGCCCTTAACTCTCCCTTTCCCGCAGCGTAACCCTAAGGGCCTCATTTACTAAGGTCGATTTTTGGCAGCGATTCTACATCGATCATCATCACTGTGATTTTGCTGCGATTTTTTACCAAAAATCGCGTTATTTACTATGTCCGTATTTTTGCCATCGATGTAGAATTGCCGTCGATATTGATCGATTTTAAAATACCCTAGTTTAAAAAGTGATGCGGATAGTACTTTATAGGAACCATTTCAGCTCAAAGTCTAGATTTAGACCAGTGGGCTGTATGGTTTTTAGTTTAAATATCCATTCCATCTCTGTAGTGGCCAGTCTCTTTTCAGTGTTTCTGTTTTTCCAGTTGTCTTCTATTTGTTGGATGGCTCAGAAGTTTTTTATGCCTTTGGGAGAACACTCATGATTTCTTTTAAAGTGCATTGGTATTGAGTGTGTTTCAGCTCCTTTTTTGATATTCCTTATGCAGGGGTTCTCAACCTTTTTTTTGTTGAGTACCACTTACCCGCTAAGGAAACAGGTGAAGTACCACTTTGCAAAAATTATTCATTTACTAAGTCCAAAATATTTAACTTAAAAAAAAATATAACAATTAGCGTAATATTTATATGTAAGGCTCAGTTCAGGTTAATTTTAGCCTCAAGATTTAATTTTCT
>WWET01000011.1:1916987-1936695 GCA_011038615.1 Limnodynastes dumerilii
TGAAATTACATTAAAGAAAATTATATTAAATTCATTGAAATTAAATAAAATTAAATTAAATTAAATTAAATTAAAACTGACAGCAAAAAGCTTGATTTGAAGATGAAAGCACTCACTCCCTCTCTTCATATGGAAGTATAGTTAATCCCTGTCAACAATCTAAAGCTAACTCATTGCGGCTGCCGTTTGCGAAAATTTCGCATATAAATTCGCATTGCGGCTCATTCGGTATGCGAACGATTCGCATTCGATTTTTTCGCAAAATACATGTATTCTACTAGAAGATTTTCGAAATGCAGATTTTCGAAATTGACCATTATTCTACTTTGCTCTGTATCGAAATGTACACTATTCGAAATATAGCTGTATTCGAAATAGAGACTTTCGAATTAGAAAAATTATTATTTCAGACTAGTATAAATAGAAACATTTCGGTGAATGCATTTTTCGAATTTTAGCAATTCGGAGAAAATTCGCATTCGCAAAAGAAAATTCGCAATTCGAATTTTCGAAATTGGGATTTTCTAACCGGGGACCCACACCCATCCCTCTCTACACAAACTCTCCTACTCATATATATATCCCTCTCCATACATTACACTCTCCTGCTCATATATATATCCCTCTCCACACATTATCACCTCTGCCCTTCTTTTATATCCCTCTCCACATTGCATATTATTTCCCCCTTTCTGGCATCTACCTCTCCACACAATACACACTCCAGTTCCACCTCTTTTACCTTACCTGATCCAGCCTCCAGCACTTCCTTCTTTCTTTCAGCTCTCTTGATCCTCTTCCTGCAGTGCCAGTCGGAAGCTCCGCCCCCTCGGCTCGTGTTCCTGGACACTGTAATGTTGTTTAGTGTGACAGGCTGCAGGCTTAAACTGATCTTTACTGAAACAGTGAGTAAAAATCAGCTTAGGTCTGGCTCTATTATACTAAACAACATTACAGCATTGCAGCAAGAGGACTGCCTGCCGCGTACCACCTCACAGAGGTACGCGTACCACCAGTGGTACGCGTACCATGGGTTGAGAACCCCTGCCTCATGTGTTCTGCTAGGCGGATTTTCAAAGGGCGTGATGTCCTTCCTACATAGAATAGGCCGCATTGACATTCAACAAGATAGATCACATTTTTAGAGTTGCAAGTGACAAACTGTTTGATCTTATATGTTGTTCCTTTTATGGTAATATCTATATATTTGGATTTGTCCATTTTTACTTCTCTGCATGCGATGCACAAGCCACATCGGTGGAAGCCTTTTGTCCTGATCGATCCTCTTTAGGGGAGTTCTGGAAGGTTACTTTTTACTAGTATATTTCTGAGGTTATCAGCTTTGCGGTATATGAATTGGGGTTTGTCTGGAATGTGAAGTTGTAGGATTGGGTCTTTCTTTAGGAATCCCCAATGTTTCCTGAAGATATTTTCAATTTTTTTATGGTTCGGTGCATACTTTGATAAAAAGGCCCATTGTGTGTCCTTTTTAGTTGTATTGGTTTCTTCAGGAGGATGAATGCTACTTTCTCTGTTTGTGTCTTTAATTCTTTGTTCTGCTTTTATGAGGATTTCCTCCTTGTATTTCTTTGCTATGAATTGTTTTTTCATATCTGCAGTTTGTTCTGCACATACGGCTTCGTTTGTGCAGTTTCTTTTAATACTTCAGTATTGGCCGAAGGGTATATTGTTAAGCCAGTTATTGTGATGCATTTGTGATGCATATATTAAATGTTTCAATATATGAATTGGAGTCTGTTTTCTTTTTGAAGGTTTTGGTTTTTATTGTATTGTTTTCAATGTAGATGGTGAGGTCTAGATAATTGATTTGTACTTTGCTTTTCTCAAAAGTGAGCTTGATATTTCAGCGATTGTTATTGAGGTATTCGCAAAAAAAGGTTTAGGAGATCTGACGATCCTTCCCAGAAAAATATGATATGGTCTATGTATCAGTACCATGAGGATAGATTCGCTCCCCATTGGTGTCCAGTTCGGACATGTGTGGTTTCCCATGCGTTCATGAAAAAGTTGGCGAAACTGGGAGCGAATCTAGTCCCCATGACAGTCCCAATGTTTTGTAGGAAATATGAACCTTCAAAATAGAAGTAGTTGTTCTTTAGTATGAAGGAGATTCCTTCATCTATTAGTTCAATGAGGTTTGGGTTCATTTCAGAGTTTCTTAGGGTCTCTATTGTCGCGATAGTTCCTTTAGAGTGTTCAATGATTGTGTATAGGGAACTAACATCAGCTGTGACTAGAGTCATGTTTTCATTCCATGTGACAGTTTCCAATTTTTGTATTAGGTCTGTAGTATCTTTGAGGTAAGATGAGGTGGTTGAAACGAATGGTTGAAGGTGGTGATCTATGAACGCTGATAGATTACTGGTGAGAGAGTTGGATCCAGATATGATTGGACGACCGGGTGGTTTGATGGGGTCTTTGTGGATTTTTGGAAGTATATATATTCCTGGGGTCTTGGATGTTGAGAAATTCCAATTCTTGTTTGCTTATGGTTCCTTTGTCCAAGTGTTTTGTTATCATCTGTTGGAAGGCTTTGGTGATGTTCTGGGTAGGGTCGGTTTTGAGCTTTTGGTATGTGTTATCCGCATTCAGTTGCTTATTGATTTCTTGTATGTAGTCTTCTTTGTTGAATACTACTACTGCTACCCCTTTATCTGCGGGCTTTATGACGATTTGTTTATTTTCTTTTAAAGTCTTGAGAGCACTGAATTCGTTCTTGGTGAGGTTGGGTTTACCCTTGAATTTTCCAAGGTTTAGTTCTTCTACTTCGTCCCATACCATTTTTGAAAAGGTTTCTATATAGTTCCCTTTAATGTGTTTGGGATAGAAAGTTGATGGTCCTCTGAATTTTGTTTTAGATTCTATGTCTTGTGTGGGTGTGGGTTCCATTTTCTCGTTTTTTTCATTTAGAAAGAATTTCTTGAGTGTTAGCTTCCGTATGTATTTTTGTATTTTTATTTAGGTTTGAATAAAAATTTGTTTTGTCTGATGATAGCACAGTTGATATTTGTCCCTCCTTTTTCTCCAAAGCAATTAGGGAATTGTATAAGTAGTCTTTGTTAAAAGGAAGCAATGTTGTAATGCATATTCTTCTTGTTGCATGATTATAATAGCAGTCTCTTTGTTGGGGAGATAAATAAGGTTGATGAAACTCCCTTGTATATTTATTTATTTATTTATACAGAGCTGTCAGTGTGCTGCTGTTAATGAGATCAGCAGCAGAGTGATTTACTGTAGATTCTCTCCCCTTGTAGTATAGCAGTATAACAGTAATTGTTTCCACATAAGTTATAATCCTTTTAGCAATATAACAGTAATCCTTTTGCAAGAAAAAAATTTAACAAAAATCCTTTTGCAAAAAAGGTAACAGTAATTCTTATGAAAGAAACAAAAAACCTTTTGCAAGAGAAAAAAATAAATAAATCCCACTTGTGCAGGGAGACGCTTCTTACCGCATGGATGTTAAAATGTCCATAGTTTTTACCCGGGTAACCTGGACAAGAGCTATGCAGGATGAGAGAGCTATTTCCGTGGGAGGTTGTAGATCAGCTGTTTTGCCTCCTTTCTGACGTGTAAGATCAGCCCACATTCTTTGACAAAGGCCGGTGCTCGGCTGAAACGCGTCAGCAAGGAGACAAAACAGCTGATCTACAACCTCCCATGGAAACAGCTCTCTCATCCTGCATAGCTCTTGTCCAGGTTACCCGGGTAAAAACTATGGACATTTTAACATCCATGTGGTAAGAAGCAGCTCCCTGCACAAGTGGGATTTATTTCTTCTCTTGCAAAATGTTTTTTGCTACTTTTTTCTTTCAAAAGAAATACTGTTACCTTTTCTGCAAAAAGATTTTTGTTACATTTTTTCCCTGCAAAAGGATTACTGCTACATTACTAACAGGATTATAACTTTTGTGGAAACAATTACTGTTATTCTGCTACACTACAAGGGGAGAAAATCTACAGTAAATCACTCTGCTGTTGACAGCTCTGTATGAATAAATAAATAAATATACAAGGGAAACTGTACTAACTTCAACCCTATTTATCTCCCCTACAAAGAGACTGTTATTATAATCATGCAATAAGGAGAATATGCATTACAACATTGCTTCCTTTTAACAAAGACTACCTATACAATTAGTTCCCTAATGACTTTGGAGAAAAAGGAGGGAAAAATATCCACTGTACTATCATCAGACAAAACACATTTTTATTCAAACCTAAATAAAAACCGTTGTATTTTATTGTATTTTATTGAACAATCTCTTTCTTATCTGTCTTGGGATGAGTTGCTTGGATTTTCTTCTTTCTGTGGAGATCTTCTTATAATGTTGCTTGAAGATGCTTGTCACCTTGCTTGAAGAGATTGTTCCGGTGCTTGCAGCTGGTCTTCAGCCTCTTCTGGCACTTGCCATGACACACTCCTTCTTCCTCTTCTGAGTCCCCGCTACTAATGACCGGTCTGTCGCTAGAGGGCACCCTTTTATAGAAAACATGACGTCATAAACACTAGAGCGCTCACTAGAGCCCCCTAATGTAGATGATGTCATATTTTAAAATAAAAGGGTGCCCTCTAGTGACAGACCGGTATTATTATAAATATTTATTTGGGTTTTTATTTTTTTATTTTTTAGGGACACATTACACATTTGCTTGTAGAATTCTCTCTCTTACACTACTATAAGGATTAGCATGGCCATGCTTTTCCTTATAGTAGTACATGCGTCGGCTGGATAAGTGATAGTTGACATGTGTTTTTTCACATGATGGCAAGACAGCAACACGTGTGTGTTGCTTTCTTGCCATCATGTTTTTATGGGGCAAGTGGCCCTCACTATATATTATTTATTAACTTCACGTTCTATTAAATAAATAAAATGATGTGTATTACATATTATAAAATCATTAATTTATCATTTTTATTTTGTTTGTGTGGATTAAGTAAAGGATGTTTTCTCTTGTTTTTATGTAAGTTCTACCACATCTGTAGAAGCCTTTACATTTAATTTCCATAGTATTTCTGAAATATCCTCTTAAAGCACTATAGGTTTGTAAATTACCTTGTGCCTTTATAGAAACAAGCTTGGGATGCTAAAAGGGAGTCTCTGATTGATTTGTGTGGTGAGGCGATGTTACATTCAATTCTTATCTTTTACTTTTTTTAAAAAAATTGTTATATATCTGATATAGTTTTAATTATATCCTTCCCATACCCTTTCTCTAAATAAAAACTTCTTAATCCTTTCTGTCTATTTTTCAAATTCTGTTGACTCTGTACAATTTATATGTAGAAAACAAACAGAAGTATAGACAGACTTGAAATTGGCTCAAGTGTAAGCAAATACTTTGGCACTGATGACTTGCATAGAGATTCCTTAAAGAGGCTGAAACCCAGCCTAAGGGTAATAGACCTGACACATAAATGGGTTATATGAGCAAGTGTCGGAAACATGTGATCTCTTTTCATTTTATAACAGAGATGCAGCTGCTTTACCTTGAGATGTCTTCCTGCCACTTGGGCAGCATGTAGGGTAGTGCTGTCATCAGTGGGTGCTGTCTCGATGCATATTTGTAATACCTGTGCCATATGTAATTTGTTGCCACAATGCTGTATACATTATGTGTTCCAATTAGACGGGTGTGGGTCTCCACTGAGAACGGCCCTATTTTGAATGGAACTGGCTGGGAAATTGATTGCATTTGCCTCGAAGAGGCAAAGCAATCAATCTTCAGAGCACCAAAGACAGTGCTACAAATGGTAAGTATAATTCTAACCCCAACCCTTTCCCTAATCCTTACCCTAACCCTCCCTTCCCCACAGCCTAACCCTAACCCACGATTCCCCGTAGCCTAACCCTAAGACTCCCCTCCCTGCAGCCTGACCCTAAGTCTCTCATTCCCGCAGCCTGACCCTAGTCCTCCCATCCCTGCATCCTAAATCTAGACAACCCTACCCACAGGTTGACCCTAACCCTCCTCTTCTGTGACCCTAACCCTCTCTTCCCTAGAGCCTAACCTTAACCTGAAAAGTGCCCACAGGTTACTCACCTCTCTGGTGGGGTCTGTGTTAGGCGGTGGGTGAAAAGAGGTGCGACGGGTCTGGTGGACGGCAGGTTTTGAAAATGAATGGATAAGTATGAGAAGCCATTAAGAAAATAAAGCATATGAAGACATATGCAGACTGAAATAATAAAGGGAGGCAATCGACGTAAGTGTAAAGTGTAAATGCAAGAAGCCTGACAGGTAAAATGGGGGAGTTAGAATTAGTAGCAAAGAACAAACAATATAAAATTATACTTATGGTATCGCTGAGATGATACACATGACTGGTAGTCAACTTGGAGGGCTATACTCTTTTCAGGAGGGAAAGGGTAAATAATAGGTGAGGAGGAGTATGTCTTTATGTTAAGCCAATGTTTAAACCAAGTATTCAGGACATATTTATGAGGGAATTGGTTATAATATAATGTAATATGTCTATTAAACTCAATCTTCATATAAAACAATGGTGCACTCACCTATTGCAGGTTGGTCCGCAAAATTAGGGAACTGGGTCTAGGAAACAACATTTTTACTTGGGTCAAAAACTGGTTGGAGAATAGGGAACAGAGAATTGTGATAAATGGAACATTTTCTAATTGTTCAAAAGTTTTAAGCGGTGTACCTCAAGGTTCCGTGCTGGGACCAGTCCTTTTTAATATATTTATTAATGACCTTGTTTATGCTTTAGGGAGCAAAGTTTCCATTTTTGAAGTTAACTCTAAACTATGTGAGGTACTAGAATCAGAGTAAGATGTAGCTTCTGTACAGAGAGACTTCAATAAACTTGAGGATTGGGCAGCCAAATGGAAGATGAGGTTTAATAAATGTAAATGCAAGGTTTTGCATTTAGGGATCAAAAACAAGCATGTAATCTATACATTAAATTTGGTAAATTTAGGGGAATCATTAATGGAGAAGGATTTGAGAGGACTCATAGGGCCTGATTCAATTGCAGGTGGTATTTTAAAAAAATTACGCCGGCGAACGCTTTTTAGCTAATTGAATCGGGCCCATAGACGGGTGTGGGTCCCCGCAAAGAACTGCCCTGTTTCGATAGGGCTGTTCTCTCCCAGCCAGTTCGATATCGATTGTTTATGCCAAACACAGTGCTCCGAAAGGTGAGTGGCTAAACTAACCCAAACCCTTCTCCTAATTCTAACCCTAACCCTCCCCTTCTATTACCCTAACCCTCCTTTCCCTGCAGCCTGACCCTGACCCTCAAGGGATGGACTTGATGACGCAATTTACACCATCCAGTCCTGTTCTGATCCCTATTACAGCAAAAAATTGGTAAGGATTAGTTAGGGGATGGGGCTTGATGATGTGATTTGCGTAAATCACGTCATTAAGCCCCACCCCCTGCATGCATCTAAGCTTCCCTACGGGATCGGAGTTGGCAACCCTGATATGGATCAATTTTAATTATAATATAGAGATCACAGGAGATCTATTATAGGTTGAACTTGATGGACTGATGTCTTTTTTCAACCTCATCAACTATATTCTCTATTATCATTAGACCAGTATATGCTATTGTCAATCCACATTATCACATTGTTTTTCCTTAACTACTTGCAAAGACCAAAATTTTCTGAAAAAAAAAAAAGTGTGGAAGGACTGGAAAGTTAAACATCCTAATTCATAGATAAATAGCAGTGTAAAAGAAAAGCAGCCCAGCGTTAGCATGCTGCATGCAGCTAAAACACATTTACACCCCTTGGATCTCAAAAAGGTTTCACCAGGTGTAGTCTTTAAACTGGATTAGCTATTTCTATTAGCATAAATTCTTTAATGTTGTAAATGGATTAATAAAAGCTATGTTTTTTTATTCTTGTACTTTCACTATCTTTAAAGCTCCAAAGACTGCCTAGGCCTGCTGTATATATAACAGCCAACAATATGTCCAGGTTGATATAAAACATAACAATGTTTTTTAGTTTTTTTTAGTATTGGGGAACAGATGTGTTGTGGGTAGCTTAGCATTTAAAAAAAAGACATGTAATTCTTGAATTTGTCACAAGAGGGAGGGCTACTACATGAAATTGCTAGGTTTATTCACATCTTTGTTTTAATCTACTGCAGTGGTTCTCTATTTTGCTGTGGAATTCCCTGTGACAGTAAAACAAATTTGTGATATCACAATTCAGAGAGCACACCAGTTACCTGGGGTTGCGGTCACTGGTCCGAGCAGCTATGTTTCGAACATGATGCAATTTTTCAGTTGATACGTTTTTAATTTTTTTTATACCGATCGGCATACTTACCCATTTATTTATACGGAAACCTCTGCCGCAGACCCGCCGCACTGGACAGGTGAGTATTATAGGGGAGTCTATAGGGAATAGGAGTCTATGGGGAGTCTTAGGGTTAGGCTGCCGGGAGAGGGCACTTAGGGTCAGGCTGCAGGTAGGCGAATCTTAGGGTTAGGCTGCAGACTTATTTTAAATAAATGATGATAATAATAATAATAATAATAAAGGTAGGGGAGTCTTAGGGTCAGGCTGCAGGGAAAGGAATCTTAAGGTTAGGCTACAGAGAAGGGAGAGTTAGGGTAATGGAAGGGTAGAGTTAGGGTAATGGAGTGGGAGTGTTAGGGTTAGAGTCAGTGGCAGAAGTACTGGAGACAATGGAGGTGCTGAGCTTCAGGCGCTAGTGCGGAGGTGGGCCCATGGCAATTGTTTCCCCCTGGCAGTCTTGTGTCCAGAAAAACTGTTGGGACTGGTCAGCTAGAGTGAAGAAAGTGTGATCCACTTTAAAAAAAAAATCTAGATCTTTGACTGGTAGTGACGTGTGCCTTCATCTGGGGGCAGTTCACTGACAGGTGCATATAATTTACACCCAGATGATATCTGAGTGTGTCTGGGTAGGAAAAAGACAACCCTATGATCAAAAAGGCCACCACTTCTCATTTCCACTCCATCCTCCATCACATGACAACGTGTGTAATGGTGTGACGTCATTACGTCCTGGGAAGGGGGCTATCTTTCCTCCGGATACCTGGGCATAACTTATGCCACTGATACTTCTTACAGCGCCCCCTTACGGTAAACACTGGTACTCTGGTTCTTATTACAAGAATTAAATGTTCACAGCTTTCACATAGGATGCTTCAATAGAACTGGAACTCACAGTCTCTTTGTTCCGATTCTCTCTTCCTTTTTTGAATCTTCCCTTATGTTCCTGTGTATTCTCAGTCTCTTAGACCCGATTTTTCAATATTTCCGTTGTCAAGTTCCACTCTTTTTGTCCTCAACCGAGAGGGAATAAAAGAGACAAAAAAGCGCAATGTGAAGACTGTCACAATATATCACCATGCCATCACTTTTCCCAAACGCTTACACTTTAAATCTCTTGAACTTTTACTCTCAGTAAAAGTCTTTTTCCTCGTCTCCTTTTCTCCCTCCTTACTTCCCTTGGGAATCACACCAACTCCTTCTTGTTGCCCTTGGCAACCGCTCACCGCCATCTGTGGGTGAAGATGCAGGAGGGATTCTGGAGACTAGGAGCAATCTGGAAGTATAAGGAACACAGAAGAGTTATTTATTATGAGCAATGAGCAAAGAGAAATAAAGTGTAAGTGCAATTCTTAGGGGTTATTAATCCCAACAAAATTAATTGGCTGCACTAGGTTTTTCGTTTTCCCCTTCTTTTCTCCATCTGAGGGTGAGCGGCTGCCAAGGGCAACATCGTGGATCGGGCGTTGCTGTAGCCACATCTGCCCGGTGCATGCGCAGATCGGCTTTTAAGCCGGTCTTACGCTTAAGCCCGGTGTATTACCACCGGGCAACATAGGGCTGGATCAGTCCCTTGGAAACCATATGAGAATACCTGTATACATACAAATCACCAAGTTTACATTTGTTTTACCTAAACACAAACACCCCTACATGATAAGACTTGAGTTGTAGAGACCCCTTACCTGTTACAGGCACCCAGGTACCATACCGGGGCGTGGAGTCTAGCTGGGATCCGGTCTTTGATGGAGCCTCTAATGGTGAGGATAGTCTGGGCTGCAAGGATCCCAGCAGGTCGCGGCCCCCGGTGACAGTCTCTGAAGTTACTTGACAGGCCGCTAACAGGAGAAAGAACCCAGGCATACAACACGTAGCGATATGGTGAAAACCAGAGATGAGTGTTAAGAAGGATGAGGGAGACTACTTACAAACAGGATGGAGTAGACCTCCCTATAGGTATGCTCTGAGTAGGGCCAGACATACAGCAAATACACTGACAGGACTGAAGAGCCTATCAGAAAGGACTGGCCTATCTTAATGTTAAGCCCTGAGCAAGACAGACCCCCCCACAGGGGAGCAGGGAAAGTAGCTGGAGAGTGGGGAGCTACTGAGGTACACTCTAAGCACAGCACACACACTCTGGCAGTTGACAAACACAGAATGGTAATGGATATACTGAGAGTTGCTGGGGTGTACTCTAAACACAGCACACACACTCTGGCAGATGACAAACACAGAATGAGGCTAGAAATACTGGGCCGTATTCAGAGCTCCGGTCGCAATGCAATTGAGGCCGGAGTTTTGCAAAATGTGCAACTGCGCATGTGCAGTAATTTTGTAACGTAATCTACGTTACTTCTTGCACTGAGAGCTGCTGGAGTAAGCTCTACACACAGCACACACACTCTGGCGTATGACAAAGACAGAAAAGAGGTGGATAAACTGAGAGTTGCCATGACACCATGAGGACCGGGAGAAGGTAAGGGTAACAAAGGCAATGGGAGAACGGCAAACAGCAGGCTAGATGCAGGAAACCAGACGCTATCACCGGCAGTGAGAAACACATGGGGAAAGCTATTTAAACTTCCTGTCGCCAATCTGAAAGGAGACACACCCCCAGCAACAGTGCAGACAGGAATGCTAGGTCCTAAAGACCACCAGGTAAGGCACGAGGTTAAATGCTATCAGAGTTACCCTGACAGCGTGTAACATTACCCTCCTATGGTTTCAATGAAATGTTATATCTTACCAATAAATCATGATCAGATTGATCCATATACTTTCATACTTAGGCCGATTAGTTTTACTGTCAGAGCCATGGGCTAATGTAGATTCCACCAAACGCAACAACTCAGTCAGGGAGGGAGCTCTCAGTGCAATCCATGATTTTTGCTTTGCACACTCTCGCCTTATGGTATAGGTTATTAACATATAAGAATAGGGGCCGGATTTACTAAAGGCGATTTGATTAAATTCGCAAGAGTTGTGCATAGTTTAACAGTGATTTTTCAAGCTCCGGATTTACAAATTTATTCTTTATGGACTTTACAAATCGCATTTGTTTAAACAAATCGCAACATTTTTTACTTGCTAAATATACAAATCGCTTAATTTACTAAGATCTTGGGAGCTGAAATGTCTGCTACACTGTCCACAAATCGCCACAGTTGAAAGAGGTGCCTCAGGCTAGCGATTTTGTGAAAATTGCTAGTAAAAGGTCTCTTTTTAATGCAGCAGCCTGTAATGCCATAAGCGGCAGCATGCCAAGGGTTAATGGCATACTGCCACTTATACTACTGTACCCCGTAACTCTAACATACTACCTATGTCCCCCTACATATAAAGATTACCCGCCCCGGTGGGAAGTTCTAAAAAGTCGGCAACCCTGCCATTAATAGCAATCAATCAATGGAGACATTCCATGAATTATGACCTTTTGAGAAATGTTTTTAATGTTGCCTTGAGGTATTGTTCACTAACAAATATTTTTATTTTCCTTGAATATTGATTTGAGTGGATTGGTGTATAGTTTGTTTATGATTAAGCTTTGATCTGTGTCATCATCAAAGCCAATGTATAATTTTTTCCATAACCCAAAGTCTGCCTGCAGCTTTCCATTTATAAAAGAAGACAGAAAGATGAAAGTAAAAAGAAATTGAGATTTTATTTGCTTATGTTACTTTACAAGACCTTTGAGATTATTTTGTCATAATATTTGCTGCTTTTTACTGTCATATCTAAGATGGAAGAATAAAGGAATATACTGTTATGGATGAATTTCACTGCATTCTTAAATATTCTATATATTTGGAAAGCATCAGTCATTATTCTTAGTGCAGGAACATTATACTTAGTAATACATATATAGGGTCAGATCGAGGCTTCTTATGTTAATGTGATAAGACACTGAGCACAGATTAGCTTCTAACAATCAGGAGCTAACTTAAATTTTCCGTCTTAAGCACACAGAAATGATTGGAAAGTCTGGATGATTACACAGGAAAAAGAGAAAGGGAACTTACATTCTGTAAAATGACAAAGTGGAAACACCCAATCGCAAACTCTACCCTGCTCTTCTGTCTGTATAATTTGGAATGTGGGCCAATCAGGAAGCATGGACTCTCACACATCTGTGAAAAAGTTTCTGCAAGTCAAAAGAGGATCCGTCCTATTATTTTTATTTTTAGTCTTAAATAAACTAATTTTACAGTATTGTGATTTTTAGTTAACAAATATTTGAAAGAAAAATGTACCGGTATGCTTGTAGATATTGGAGATTCTTTTACAGTACATGTGAAAAATCAAGGTATGCAAAATTGATGAAACTACATAATGGCAGCTTGGGGTTCTATGTTAATTACCTGTAAGAGTAAACAGTAGCAGAATTAGTAACAGTCAGCCCCCATGGAAACTATCCCTGCTCCTCATCTTGCGACTTAGCTCTGTCCCTGCCCTCCCCTCCCACCGAGTACTCTGCCTTGGGCCCCCTCTCCTCTGGGAACCATAGCAACAACAACTCTGGCACCCATGATAGTTACACCACTGTAAAGTCAAGCAAGAGCAAGTTATGTGTTCCCAGTCATTCCACTTTCTAACTGTGCGTAGCATTGGCTTTATTTTGCTGAAGGCTGCAAGAACAAAAAGAAACCAGAAAGATGACTGAGAAAAAATTGTGGTTAAACAGTAAGTAGACAATAAACAATTCTTTGATAGGTGGTATTGTAAATGGTGAAGAGAAAAGGTCTGAAAGCAGACAGAAGACAAAGTGACACATGATCAGCATTGATTGATCAGGAAACATAGCACATGTCGTAGTAGCATTTTTTGTGTTTTTGGGTGCAAAACATTAGGCAAAGGGAAAAATAAGAGACACCTACCACCAATAAAATAATTGATATATTTTTGTATAAATAAAAAAAGCATTATATTTACTGAGCATGTCTGAAAACTAATATAGTAAAGATAAATTAACAGATAATGTAAATGTCAGCCAGAGGAAGCCCTAAATATTCATTTACATTTTTAATGTTTATGCCCACGCAGTTCCCTGTTCTTCCTGAGGCATTTCTTTGTTCCAAAATTTATTTGCTTTCCTTGGTCAAATAAATCAAATGCTGTCATTTTATTTATAGCTGGTTATTTGTTCCGCATGGAATCTTCTTCTTTGAATTTCCATTCCTTAGAAAAAAAATGTTGATCAAGTAATTAAATTAATTGTCTTTTTTCATTGATTGTACTTGCAACAGGAAGTTATCTTTAAGTACATCATTGAATGACACATGTTGGTCTTTAAATGACTGAATGTCATTTATGAGTTTTATTTATGTGATATATATATATATATATATATATATTAGACTTGTATGTTTGTATTATTATATATATATAGACTTGTATGTTTGAATTATTGGTTTCTTTGAAAATATGCTCTGTTAGATGTTTGCATCTTTTGAAAATGCTAATATCAAATGCTGAAATATTCAGATTATGATGCAAATTGTTTTTTAATTCCCTATACTATACATGTAAGACTAAACAGAAATGTTTATGAAGTACAACTACAAATACAGGCAAGTAGCGAGCACTTAATATAATTATTGTGATTTCACCACTACTGTTTATTTTATATTTTGAGCATGTTGGTACTCCCTTTAACAACGTATGTTCTGCAGAGACTCTAATATTGAAGCATTGTTTTGCAACTATAAAGCTTTTTTGGAGCTCATTTAAAGTAGTAATATTTATCGTATAGCATAATGGTTAGAATCATGGGATTGAAATCATAGGTTTGATTTGAATCGGGCATTCACTGCCTGTGTGGCTTTTAAATGTAATTCTCTTGATTAAATGTATTTTCTCCAGGAACCTAATTTTTCTCTGACCATCTTTATTTTAGCCTCACCGTTGCGGGAAATTGTATCAATGAAAAAATATTCGCTTTAAACTACTGTGTAATATGCACATAATATAAAAACAGCTGGTGCTTATTTTGTCATTAAACGATGAAAATAAAATCTCTGTAAAAAGCAATGTGCTGGTGTTCTAGATATATAACAGTGTATACTATATGAAATAAGTACTGGCTGCAAGGCCTGAAACACTATTTGAATGTCATACTGTATGCATGACTCTACAGGGAAAGACTAGCATGGAATACAGAAGACCACTGGGACAGCTTAGAGTGAAAGAGTTTTTATTGTTGCTTAATCAACAGAATGCATTTAGCCTTTGCCAAAACTTTCATAAAAAAAAAAAAAAATCTGAAAAAGAACATTACTTGACTTTTGTATTCTGTATTGTTTACAAATTTTTTTTGTGTAACCTTTTTTATTGGGAAACAACAAAAATACAAATACCCAATCCTATAAAAAGTACAAATATATCTCAATGAACATCTGAAACATGGTAATATACACAACCAGCTAAATAAAACATACTCCAACTAAAGAGTAAAGATCGTATTCACAGATCCATATTCACATGGAGTTGTGTGCGTATTTTTAGGTACGTTTTAACTTTACGCATGCGTAGTAACTTTATTTACGTAAGTTACGTAGAATATGCGCACGTAAGTGCTTTAGGTACGGACATGTGAATCGCACTTGGGGACATACATACGGATGGGTGGGGTTGAAATACGTACCTGAAAATTTACATGAAAGTGGGTGGGGGGAGGCATATAAATGAATGCTTAAGGGCGCGGTTTTAAAGAATCGCACGCACAGAAGACATATAGGCACATAAAGAACAGAGCGTTCTATGGAGGTATAAGTCTCCGGGAGAGGGGAGTGTCGTGGGTGTTGCCTTGCTATGTGTGCGTAAAAATACACACACGTTATAAATACGGATCTCTAAATACGGCCCTCAGTCTGTGTGTTTTACTCCAGTATTATAGTCCATATGATGAATGGAATGATACAGAAATAAGAATGACCATGCAGGGCATGAGATGCCAGAATGTGGTACATTAATTCATGGATATTTATTTTAAGTGGAAAATTCTCAAAGAGGAAGACCAATTTTACAATTTCGAGGCTGGTTTTTAGAAGCCATAACTGCACTTTTATTATTGAGTCAGAGGATTCTAAAGGTTTTTCTTTGGTAAGATTTATATATCAAAAACATATACACAGTAAATATATAAATTCCACATCATGGGCCTTATTCACAGATCCGTTTTTGCATGGAGTTCCGTGCGTATTTTTAGGATCGGAGTAAATGCGCATGTGTGGTAACTTTATTCACGCTATTTACGTTGAATTTACGCACTTAAGTCCATTAGGCTCGTACTTGTGAATCACATTTGGGGACATATGTGTGGAGGGGCGTGGTTGAAATCCGTATGGTCAAAGATACATGAAAGTGGGTGGGGGAGGCATTTAAATAACCATTTGAGGGTGCGGCTAGTTACATACACATGTACGTATGTATTATACGCACGTAAATGCACACGTAGAGATAAAGGTGCCCTATGGAGGCGTAAGTCACCGATAACCCGTCCGTGTTGGGTGTTGTCTTGCCACGCACGTGCGTATAATTGCGTACCTTTAACTAACGGATCTGTGAATACGGCCCCATATGAACAGGACTAACTAATACTAAATATTCTCTGAACATATCCCACTTGTCATAAACACCAAGAGGTACCTAACCCCTCTTATTGCTATCCTGCAGTATTACTTCACAAGCATTTGTATGGTCAACAAAATGTTGTATATTGTATACTCCCTCTCTCAATAAATGTCACAATTTTTTATTGTATTTTATTATTAAGCACACACAATTAACAATAAAATGCTTGTATCTGACAACTGTAAAATTGAATACAAATTACGAACATGTAATTATGCATGTACAAATTACGAACATGTAGTTATCTATGTGTTATGCAGTTTAGGATATATTTTTCAAGTATATTTAACAAAAAATGATTTTGATGTCAAGCATGTGTAATTACAAGCATTGAAGAGAATCAAAGGATTTAATATGAGTAAAGTTATAACAATGGTCCCTATAAGTTTGTAGGAGAATCTTGTGCAATTTCTCTAAGGAGGTACCATGAAATGTGGAAATGGATGGATTTGGTGATTAGTGGAGGAAGAAAGTATATCAATATATTCTCCCCATGTGGAAAAGAACTTCTCCACATGAAATTCTTTATCTAAAGAGCCTCATATTAAAGATATAAAATAGCTTTTGTCTGAATAGAGGTATGGTGGGTGCTAATGGGCTTAACCAAACTTGCAAAATTGATTTGCTGGCTGCCGCACTTGGTTTCCGTCCACGCTGTTACACTTGTTGGCTCTTGGGTAATATTCCCAAGATTGCCCACTGTGGATCAAATGGGACATAATTAACTATATTCCCAATGGCATAGGCACAAACCTCCAACTAAAATCTGTGCTCAATTGCCATATACAGTAAATGTCACATGTTTAATCTTATATGCACTATTACAAATCTGCACCACATTTTTTCATTCAATTATATTTATAAAGGTAACTAGTTAACATTTCTGTAAGCACTGTTTTATTTGTATATTGTGAAGTAGGTGATGTATTCTTTGATGCCAATGAGTGGCCCTGAATTTATTGTATATTTTATATCTAACTGTAATCACTACTACCTGCTGACATGACCCTTTATATGGTCCCTTATTAATATTGTTATAACACATTGGGCCAGATCCAGAACTACGCATTTCCGCGAATTTACGTGTGGCAGATTCGAACGCAGATTTGAACGCACTGCGCATGCACACCACAGAAAATACGCACATTCACGTAGCATATTTTAGAACGTATGGGTGATTCACGTATGTCACACGTAAATACTTACGTGTGGGCGTGACAAATTTACGTTAGTGAACAATACGTGCGTTTTACGTGAAGTAGGCGGGGGGTGGTATTTAAAGTGTACAGTATGGGCGTGCTAAGCTGCGTACGTTCGCGTAGTCAGTACGTCCGTTAGCGGACGTATGCTGTTACGTTAGGAAAAGTTAAGGTAGGGTTTGGGTCGCGTAATTTGACAAAATACGTCCGTGCAAGGGGTGTGCCGTGGGGAGTGTAGCGAATTTACGTGTACGAAAATACGCACCGCGTATATACGTATGCACACACGTAGTTCTGGATCTACCCCATTATCCTTATGTCAAATATGCTAATGATTTTATCAGCAGAATATATGAATTATTTATCGTGTATTATGATTATACAATATGTACTGAAACACACAAATGTAGTTGCTGTTACAGGCCATTTATAGAATTTGTGTTCTAGTGTTTAGCTTAATAAGACACGTTAACAGACCATGGGTGATGTGAAAATTGGAATTGCATTTGTGTTTCAAGTTACATCTGTGGTCTCTTTAAACAGTGCAGTAACTTCACGTAAACATGCTCCTTTCAGATCCATCTCCTTTTACATTGTATGGATTAAGAAATGCGATAGACATGAGACTGAAGTATTGAATCTGATAACGATGGTTATCATATATGTTCTCTGCACAGATCAATACTATAGATCAGACGTAGGTGTTGATCAGGTGTTGAGAAAACAATTCCCAGCATGATTCATCGGCATTCACATATCTAATACTTACTTGGCAAAGCATAATAGGACCTATAGTATCAGAATATGACTGGGTCACACAGAGGCGGAACTAGCCAGTTGTGGGCCCAGGTGCAAAAACAAAAAGTATGCTTTGGCCCTAATGATATCACAGGTAACCCAGTAGGGAGCTTCGGTGGTGCGGTGATGACGGATGTGGGCCTTGTATCAGCATGGGCCCCGGTGCCGCTGCACCTGTTGCCCCAATGGTAGTTCCTCCCCTGGGTTCACATATTCTATCCATGGAAATGCAAATTCAGTTGTGGAAAAGCAATTTAAACATCTTTGCGTTCAAACCTAATTTCCAGTGCAGTTTCTTTTCTATCCTTACTGACCTACATATAGTACAATCCTGCATACATATACAGTATTCTATTCATTAGTAGTTCTTTACTAATTTTATTATAAATGTCTGCATTTTAAAGTATAAAAAAGAACACTGGCCTTTTAAATATATTTCCTATTGCATCAGTAACATCATTGGGCTGAATTAAATTAATGACAAAAATGAATGCTTATTGGTAGAATAATAAATTCTTTAGGGGTTCATGAATGTTTAAACAGGAAGCAGTGATTTCTAATGACAAATTTGGGATATAGAAGACAGCATACAAGTTGTATCTCATTTAGAAAGTGAAATATTAGAAATCTTTCCTCAAAGTGTATTATTGTTTCAGCTCACACTGGAGTGAGATATGTACAATTAATGTATGCCTATGATGTTGTATCCAACATTGAGCTAAGCATGTCCATTTTTAGCACAGACCAGAAAACTCTAAAACTTCAGGAACAGCACTTTGCTTTGTAGGTAATCTATCTGTCAAGGTTTTTGTGCACTTAACAGTCCTAATTCCCATGGGCACTAATAGTTAGGGCTTTTCAGCATTTAGAGAAACAATAAAGTGTTGAAATCTTCATCTGTCTCCATACATTGCTTACCACAGAAATGCTTAACCTATTTAACTAGGGGTGAGGATCAAGTGTTTGATATTGTTGCATATATTAACATAAATCTTGCATATATTTACATAGACAATTCACCTTTCACAGCAATATGCTTTCTGTATGCCCTTAGAGATTTTCATTGCTAGCCATAGGATAATGCATATACTATATTCAGTTATATGCTATACACAGCTAATAGCTTTCCTCTGCTAATTCATAAACAAACATTTAGTTGAATTGTGTTGTATGGCAT
The DNA here is from genome assembly GCA_011038615.1 of Limnodynastes dumerilii. NCBI lineage: Eukaryota > Metazoa > Chordata > Amphibia > Anura > Limnodynastidae > Limnodynastes > Limnodynastes dumerilii. Next base: position 1,936,091 of record WWET01000011.1, read on the forward strand.
AAGAATGGCTATATTTTCCACAAGGGTGGATTCTGTCCACCACAAAGGATTCCCTGTTTGATTGTGTCACTTCTGTAAATAAACCGATTATCTGTATCCATGGCTAATGATGAACCTGGCTTGTAAGGCTTATTATTTCTATTTCACATTATTGTAACTACTCTCCTTCTACAAATCCTATATTTTATTTGTTTACCTACATATGTCTTTAACCTTGCTGCTAATGCATCTCTTAGAGTCTTTCAAAGTTCCATTCTCTAACCTCTTCTGTTATGTCTGTATACCTTTTCTTTATATGCTAATGACATCCACATTTACTTCCCATTCTTAAGAAATCTTAATCTCAATGTTTTCTGTATTTCCAGAGTGCCACCTTCCTCTCCCTATTTCTCTATCTGTTGACAACAGTACCTATCATTTTCCTATTTAGAGAAGGAGTTATGATTGTGATCTGGGGCCTTATCCAGAGGTACGCCAATGCGCTGTGCTTAATAAAGCACAGCGTATCGGCGTTCACTTACCATGGCACTCCCCCTGTGCGGGCGTATGGCCCCTTCCTTACGCCGGCTGAAGGCTACCCTAACTTCCTGTGCGAACGTAACGTA
>WWET01000011.1:1937052-1956309 GCA_011038615.1 Limnodynastes dumerilii
TTGCCGTAGCAACGCCGGGCAACATCTGCCCGGCGCATGCGCAGATCGGCTGAAAAGCCGATCTTACGCTTATGCCCGCCGTCCTAGCGACGGCGGCCGTACCTCTGGATCAGGCCCCTGGTGCCATCAGTTCTGAACTGCTAGTTGTATGCTCTCACACCATGCAGTCATTTCCTTATATTTAAGGTGACCTGACATGTCCTAATTTGGGCATTTAGAATATTACAACAATCCACTTGCAGCAACCATTTATAAATGTAGCATCCACACCTTAAAATATGTTCTTAAAATATGTTGCATGCATTGAAAACCCTACCTAGTACTATTCAAGACTAATTTGTAAGGTCTCAAATTATCCCTGGTTGAACTGTTCGTTGAATTTCTTTCAATAAATTGGCATGTATTAGCACTACACCTTTTTTAATTTTTTTTATCTTACCTCTTATAGACATTTAAGACCTAATTTACAGCTGAGAAAGCTTTAAGAATGTAAGGATATGCATGTACATGCACCTAACTTAAAGCTCCCTCCCACGCCACCTCCCCCTATGTCTTAGCAAAGAAAATACACACAGGCCCGTATTCAGAGTACCGGACGTATAACATATATATCCGGTGTTTAGCGATTTTTACTATTGTGCATGTGTAGTAATTTTTTAACGTAATCTACGTATCTTTTTCTTACAAAGATTGCGTAAATGTGGTCTATAAAATCGACGCAATCTACGTAAGAAAAAGATGTGCAATAGTAAAAATCGCTAAACACCGGACATATATGTTATACGTCCACTTCTCTGAATAAGGGCCATAGTTTTCTCTCCCCTTTCCTCCCCAGTTCCTTACCATACCTCCCCCACCCACTCTTTATTAAAATTCTCATTGGCTGCCCTTACACGCCTCTTTCTTCCTAACAAACTATGTGCGGCCTTTAAAGACTGCACATAGTCAATCTACATTCCTAAGTGTCGCATTGATTGCGTAATTAACCTTCTACGTATGCTTAGTAGGTTAAATCTTGATTCTCTGCACCTAAGAAACTGGAGCTTCTTAGGTCCTAATATGACCCTTAGTCCACAAGTGACCTTCAAAGGCAAAAAAATGTACGTTTATCAAGTGCCCAAAATAATTAACATTTTCATTACTGGAATGATGAAGATGGAACCTTAAGTAGTATATTTCTTACCAAAGCAAACTAACACTCACTTAGGTCCAGATTTACTAAGCTATTGGTTTTAAGAAGTGGAGAGCAACCAATCAGATTCTAGCTCTCACATTCCTATTACATACTAGAGAATGTCTGCTACAATATGATTGGTTGCTATGGGAAACATCTCCACTTTTCCAAACCCGCAGCTTAGTAAATCTGGCCCTGGAGGTTGGTTTCTTTTCCAAGTTATATCACGGTTAAGTAAGTCTTCCTAGAATTTGTTATTTGTTGTTGGGAAAACAACATCTAGACCAACAAAAAAGGACTAGTCAATACAGAATTTGTCTTTGAAGAATTCTTTGGGCCTGATCCAGACTTCCGCCGCCCGCTGTATTCACGGCGGGTGGATGCGTAGGATCGACATTTCCTTAGGATCGTCCCTAACTGTTGCGTAGTTATGGCGAGGGGGTAACTATGCAACAGTTAGGCAAGGAAGGCGGGGGGAGGTAGGCTAATGAGGGTGGGAGGGCGGGTTGCCGGCATGTTTACACACTGTTACGCCGGCTGAAGTTAGGGTAGGCTTCAGCTGGCGTAACAGTGTGTATTTACATTGGTCACAGGGGGGAGTGTCAAGGGGAGTGCATGCCGATACGCTGTGCGTTAGTACGCACAGCGCATCGGCGGAACGCTGGATCAGGCCTTTATCCATAATCCTTAGAATTTCTGTGTAATCTTCCATAGTCTGGAATAGAATATCTGCTTACAAAAAAAGTGCACACTAGACATTTATAGTATGAATAAGGAAACTTCTCATCCAATCCTAAGTATACTAAAAAGTTAGGATTTTTTTATACGTTTATTGTAGTCAAATATTTATATTTGTTTTGTGGGTATCATTTATTTATTTCTGAATTGATGGTTAGTTATTTCTTTCCCTTAAAGATAAGATCCCCAACATTTATTTAATACTTTACATGCAGACTTTTTCTTTTTGTTAAATATTAAAAGAATGGAATAGAATAACGTACAGTAAGTGAAAAAAATAGATTAGTAAATTAATAAGATCATTCAACCACTAGGGGGAAACCTTAAATCAAGTAGAGTTTTGTAGTTTCTTTATTGTGGTTACAATGTATGTTATTATATGCAGTTTTCTACCATGTATCTCCACATAATACCACCTAATGTGCACATTTTGGTAGACCTATACATATGATTTTGAATAAATTATGCAAATACTTTTTTTTTTTAAACATTTCCTTTTGAAAATAGGTCTATAAAAATGTTATATTGCTTATTGTTATATATGCTTATGTCAGCTATTAGCGAGCTATGGCAATTACTGCAATTGGAAACAATAATTCTCTAACTTTGAATTGTTCACTTATTAATGAGAAATCTACCCCTTATCATGTGTGGTAATATCATAGCCTTCTCTTTCATTATATTGTTTATTTTCTCTTATTTGCTTAAGATATCACTATTGAAATCCTTTTTTGAGAATAAAGTCAAACTATTAAAATGTACAAGACCTACTAGTTTGACATAAAGGGCCCTATTAGGGGTGATGGTAACATCATGGCAATTGTACCTAATAGGTCCTGCATAAATCACCATATTCTATTAGAAATCTTTTATCACCCACATTGCACAGTATACAGGGCTAGCAAGATATGTGTGATGTTGTATTTCAGGTTTTCGTGATCAATTGCATTCTGCAAACATCACACATGCCATATGACCACAAAGACCTAAAATGTTTTAAGTACAAATAAAAAAAAATAAATACCCCTCCCTCAAGCAGTATAGTAAAATACAAAATACACCCTTGTATTGGTGCATTATAGGTTGTAGCAAGTCCAGTCTGCTATTAAACACTTGGGCACGATGGCGCTTGTAGTACTCCAATACCAGCATGCCCATGGCTGCCAGGTCAAGCTGGCACGTGAGGAACCACAATCGTTTGCAGGCCCTGACATCCAGGGCCTGCTGCAGCCTGTAGTGCCCCCGCAAAATATACACGTCACAATACAAAATAAATAAATTAATTAATAAAAACCAGATCTGTTCATATACTCTGAACACCCTCAAACACAATCACCTTTGCTTATACTCTGAACACCTCATACTTAGATCTCTTCTTCACATATATAGACTTCTCTGGATTTATACTGAAGACACCAAGACACAGATCCCTTTTCCTATAAACATACAGCTCTTTTTATATATGCAATAACCTGATATATGCTAATATCTCCATATACACACATCCCTGTTATTACACAGACACTCCAAAATAAATGTGCCGCATCACTGGACTGAGATGAGTGGCGAGAGAGGAGGTGTTAAAACACAACGGAAACTGTGAAGGAGACAGAGGTAAAAAGCCAGCGTAATTAAAGTGGTATCATCTAGGGTGCAATAGTATAAGAAAATACTGACAGTACAGGTCTAAGAATTCAATTTAGCTAAGAATATTGCAAAGCATGCACATATGATAAAGGAAATTGCCTTTAAACTGCTTGGGGTTGGCCAGTGATAGAGTGGAACCATCTTGCATTTCAGTTACTCGCTCAGACGAAGTTGGCTTTGTATTTGTATGTGTGAAGTGTTGTATTGGTCAGTAGTTAGAAGGTAAAGCATGCAAGTTTGTGTGTTTATCTTAGTAACCCAGAAGGATCTATCTCTCTGGAGCAGTGCAAGTTTCCACACCGATGCCTGTCATTACGAAGTAGGGACAGCCGAAAATTGCTTTTCGGCTGTCTATTTTGAATGTCAGCTGTTTTAGATTTTTTTTAATGAATGGGTGAGTATGCGATCGGACCACCGGAGAAGTGAATAACCCTCTCCGGAGACTTAGGGTTAGGCTGTGGGGAGGAGACTTAGGGTTAGGCTGTGGGGGGGGGAGAGACTTAGGGTTAGGCTGCGGTGGGGGGGACTTAGGGTTAGGCTGCGGTGGAGGGGACTTAGGGCTAGGTTTAGGGTTAGGGAGCGGGTTGGCAATAAAATAGTTACCTTTTGGAGCACCGTTTTCATTGCTCAAGGGATCAATTGCTATTGTGGTAACCAGGTGATATGCGTTACAGGTTTTATAGTAGTGGATTGCAGAGAGGTGTAAACAACGTAAGAAAACTCAGACTCACTTATCACCAGCGTTTAGTAAAATAGATTTGAATTTTAATAAATATTTTCCAGGATGTTTCAGATTAGCAGAATTAGCAGAAAACTTATCTTGTTCAACGCAATTAAGCTGTTTGTCACAAAACAATATCGTTCTTATTCATAGCATGTAAAGCAGGTAAAATCGAAATAGCAATTTTGGCAAATGTAATAATTGAAATACTGTTGCAGCAGAGCATATGAAACAGTTTCAATCAGGAAATAACAATTAAGGGGCGTATTCAGAGATCCGTTTCAAGATCGGGCGACAATTATATGCACGCACGGAGCAGGCCAAACCCCCTCACATCCATGACACTCTCCTCTCTCAGCCGTGCTCACGGAGACTTAAACCACCATAGACTAACTCTAACTTTCTGTGTGCAGTCCCTTGGGTATATGTCCTCCGTACATGCGTATCATGATTATTGCGCCCACTTTGTTTCATTTAAATGCCCCCCCACCCAATTTTATTTAAAATCTGCCGTGCATATTTTTCCGTCACATATCCGGACGTATTTATCCACGTGCAATTCACAGGTCCGTCTGTGAGGCACTTCTACATGTATATTCAACATCAATTGTGTAAATAAAGTTACTACGCATTCGCAGTTTAAACGTACCTAAAAATACACACAGGACTCTCCGGAAAAACGGATCTCTGAATATGGCCCTAAGAGTATAAATATTGACAAAGTCTATTTACTTAGTGAACTAACCACATTAATTACTACTAACATTATATTTAATACCAGACACAGAGTTAACTGCTATTCTTACACTAAATTACCACTTATTTAGATTTTTTTTTTAATAATCAATTATATGTACAATTATCAAATGACACCTTTTTTAAACTTTTATGGATTTACAATAGAGCTTGTCCACTAACAGTCTGTGCTATGGCTCCTTATACCTTCTGAAGTCTTTCCAATGCAGGTGCATAGTAAATTAAAGTATTTTCTGAAGAAATAGCGTTTCAGAATGTATTATGCAGAGTTCACTCCTATTCCTTTTCTCTCTTAGCTTTCTAAACACCCGCCTCAGCTGATCCGCTACCTCAAATGTCTCTCTCAAACCGCTACCTCAAATGTCTCTCAGCACTTTTCCCAGCTTCACCTCCAACCCCAACACTTACTCTTTACCCCTCAGCATCTCTCTCTGATGTTACCACTGTCTCTCACACACTTCTTCGACCCTCAGCACTTTCTTTCCGATCACCGTTTCCTGTTACACTCTCTCTCTGACCTTCAACACCTGTCCCAGATGACACCACTGTCTCACACCTCTTCCGACCCTCCGTCTCTCTCTCTCTCGATATCTCAGCTGTCACCTTCACTCCACTGTGCACCCTCTGGCTCTCTTCTGATATCTCCGCTGTCAACAACACTGTTTCCCAACACTGCTTTCCTCTTACGACACTCCCCTCACACAGAAACACGGCTCCTCACGCCGTTACCTCACGCCAACTGCCAACTCCAACAGACTTTTCCCAGATCCTTCTAGAAATCTCACGAGCTACCTAGCGAGGCTCTATTGGCTGGCTGTTTGCCTAGTAACAGCCCTCACTCTTTTATCAGCTGTTACCCTGGCAGCAGCTCCCACGCTAACGCTTCATGTCTTACCTCCCACACTAAACCCAGGGGTATCACACTATGGGCTCCATTTACTAAATGGAGGTCTTTATCTCCTGAAAATGAAGGCATCACATTTACTAATGCAATGATCGCCATGGAAACTATGGTGATCATTAGCATTCCTACCCCGATCGCCAGCCCGCTCTAATGAATGCGGGCGGGCTGATCGCTGAATTTACAAAGTGTCGGCGCGGATTTTAACAATCCGCACCGATACGTTAAATAATGCCATCTCAAGATGGCGTTAGGGTAGGTATTACAGCGGTCCCACCATATATCCCCCTTTTCCTCCCTCTAATATTAGGTTATTAGGTAGAGGAAAAGGGGGGTATATATATCAGGAGACTGCTGTAATGCAAAACACTAACGAAAATGTACAAAAAATAAAAAATGAAAAAATTTAAAAAACATTCTTTACATAGATAATTAATAAATTATTATTAAAAATACTTTAATATAATAATAACTTTAAAAAACGATACAAAATAAACAGATTTCTTACCTGTCCCGGCGCCGCTTCTGCTTCGGATTCCCACACATGCGCAGTGTTACTTGCCTTTTGGGACAAAAGTTTCTAAGTCCCAAAAGACAGCTACTGCGCATGCGCGGGAACTAATTCTTCTTCATCATCGTGGGACCTTGCCGGACAGGTGAGATATATTAAATTTGCCAAAAACAGTTGCAAGACTCGCTGCGAGGTGCAGCGAGTCTTGCACTGAATAGTAACGCTCACAATGAGTGTTATAATAAATGGACCCCTATGCCTCTTCCAAATAGGACCGTTCGCAACAGGGACCCACACTTTCTCTGGAGGATGGCCAGAAAAGAACAGACATGGGAGACCCCTCAATTTGGTATGGAGTACAATCAGTATCTGGGAGAGTTAACGTACCCTCAGAACAGATGCATGCATCTATGCCGAAAGGTGCACTATGAAGAATAAACACGGATGCAGTGTGATTGCTTATGTGGTATATTAGATGAAAATGACATGTTAGTGTATGAGATCTTTTCTCTGTATTGGTACATTTGATAAGGATTTGTTACAAGCTGATAACTTAAAGTTAAGTGATTTGAAATCTAAAAAGGACAGAGACATATTAGACATTTGGAACTGAGGCAGTATAAGGTAGATATCTGTTAAGTTAAAGCTAAACTGTAATGACACCATCAAATGGGATTTGTACTGAACACAGTGGACTGGATTCAGATATCTGTTTTTAAAGGTACGCAATTATACGCACACATGCCGCAAGGTAACACCCATGACACTCCCGTTACACGGCCGTGTAGTCAGTGACTTACGCCACCGTAAAGCACCGTTATTTCTACGGGCGTATGTTAAGGTACGTACCTGCGTATCTATCTAACTGCGCCCTCAAATGCCCATTTAAATGCATCCCCTCGTCCACTCTCATGTAACTTTGAACATACGGATTTCAACCACTCCCTCCACACGTATGTCCTCAAGTGCGATTCACAAGTATGTGCCTAAACGTCTGTGCGTAAATTCAATGTAAATAAAGTTACTACGCATGCGCAGTTATCTGATCCTAAAAATACACACTGAACTCCGCGCAGAAACATATCTGTGAATACGGTCCAGTATTCCTACAATATCCTCCGTATACCACCAAAGCTTTCTCCTCCAAATTGTACCCAATAAATCCCTAAAATGAGTGATCTATACATTAGGGATATAGATAACAATAGCGGTGATACCTGCCTCATGCCCACCCTAGCTCATGTAACCCAAAATGGCCAACAATAAGAATTGAGAGGGAAGCTAAAAATTGCTAGCTCAAATGCATATATATGCCAGCAGGGTGCACATGCTTTTGAGCCAGCAGCACACGAAATGTCCATGCACAGTATAAGCCTAAATGTGAGGCTATGCCTCTTGCGAACCATCGCTGTTCCCGAAACGAATGTAGCTGGAGAGGCGTCAGTCAGGACTGTGACAATGTTTTGCCCTTTGGAGTAGAGCAGGACTGCGCTCTATTATGTCAGAGTTTCTAAAAAAAACTTAGAAAAGAGATAACTAAATGACAGACTAACTAAATTGGGGAATGCTCATGAGCTCACACATTAAGGTTGGTGGATGTTAATCATGGCCAGTGATCGCGCTACATATTTTTTTGCCAGAGAGAGTAAAAATACTCCTCATAACATTTTTAAGGAGTATTTTTAACCAAAGAGGAGTATATTATTATTGGTAACTAAATTAAATCGTAAAGTGTTCTATGCTGTTCCAAACTCACCATGTATAAGTGATAACTATGATTGGTTGCTTCCCTGCCTCAATTCAAACATTTGGACATAATATAACACTACCATTTTATTTAATTACCAAATTATATTCACCTCTTTTGATAGAGGAATATCACATCTAACTGAAAATTGTATAATGGGGCACATTAGAGGTCACAAATGTTATATATAAATACATACCCACACACACAAAAAGAGCAGTACTTGAAGTTATTAAAGTGCAGTTTCAGTTTTAATGGCAAAACTTTTATCATTAAAACTGAAAACGTTGGAAGCCCTTGGAGGGAGAGAGAGAGAGAATTCAAACATTCATGAGAAGGCATTCCAATAATAAATAATAATAACTTAGGGCCTGATCCTGAGCTACGGCCCGTCACTATGGAAATGCCCGATCGTAGATCGGGCGTCCATAGTAGTGCCATAGGGACGCTGGAGGGGACGTCCTCCAGAGTCCCTATGCTCACATTACTGCTGGTGGGCGGGGGGAGGTAAGTAAATGAGGGTGGGGGGGCGTGCTAAGCGGCCATACGCTCCTGTGTGAGCGTATGGCCCCTTCCTTACGCCGGGCGAAGCTAGGGTAGCCTTCNGCCCCGTCACAAATGCCCGATCGTAGATCGGGCGTCCATAGTAGTGCCATAGGGACGCTGGAGGGGACGTCCTCCAGAGTCCCTATGCTCACATTACTGCTGGTGGGCGGGGGGAGGTAAGGTAAGGAGGGTAAATCCCTTACGTACAGATGTTAGTTAAGCACTGGCTGGTGCCAGGGCCGTAAGTAGAGGTGTGCTATAGGGGCGGTAGCCCAGGGAACTAAGTTGGGCACCATAAAGTTAATTTTTTATGTTAAACTGGTTATTAATTCAAGGAAGGGGGCACCATTTTTCCTTTTGCCGCAGCGCAAAAATTTCTAGCTACGGCTCTGGCTGGTGCACACCATTAAAGGTAGGGTCCTAGGTACGGAAGCCTGTACGTGCAAAGCTAGTGGTCTCCCCTTGCACATATGGACTTTGCGATTGCCCGGCATCTTGCTAATGGAACTCCGTTGCTGCTGTAAGCAGATTTCCCACCACAGCACCAACGGTCTTCTGCATCTGGTTTCAAGCTCTCAGTATGCTGCAAGTCAGAAATAATTATAGATCCGATCCAGACATTATGGGTCTGCATATAGCAGCAGTGTGTAATTGTGTCTGTGCTGTAGCAAGGAATTCCAGTCCTGGTTTCCCCTGCAACATTACTTCTTGCTAGGGATCCTGGCTAATTACCGTGCTGCTGGGATTCCCTAGCTGTGTAGTTGGCTGTATGCAATCAGCAGCCAATGTGGCTCTCCCCTTAAATACCTGTCACCTGATTGCCTCTTTGCTGGTCATAGCTTCAGCTTATAGTGTTGCTGGCTGCGCTCTTGTTGGAATTCTGTCCTTAGTTCTGATTCAGAGTGCCCTTTATTTCCCTGACATGTCTCTCCTGTGTGCCCTGGATTCCTGTCTTCCTTGATCATTGTTCCTGGTGTGAGTGTAGTTACCTGCCGTTTGTTGTGTGCAAGCCAGCAAGCTGGTACATGTGCTGTTTCCACCTGCACCTATTGTATACTCCAGTCCTGAACTGGTTAACTGCTGTGCAATTTCCACCCACACCACTTGTATACTCCTGTGTTCACAGACTCTGTGCTATTATACCTGCACCAAACTATATCCAGTCCTGTGCTGGTACTATGCCACTCCACCTGCATTTATCTGTATTCCAGTCCTGTACTGGTTCTGTGCCACTCCACCTGTATTTATCTGTATTCCAGTCCTGTACTGGTTCTGTACCACTCTACGTAAAAGAACATAAAAATATAGATATAAACAGAGCCGCCGTCATCAGTTGCGGGGGGCCGGGACCCACCCGCGGGGCCACGCCCCCTATGTGACGTCATTGGTGATGTCACATAGGGGCAGGGCGCAGAACTTCCCTGCGCATTGGCCAGCTAATGAATAGCTCTGAACAGCAAATATTGGCAGTAGGATATCGCCGATATCTGCTGCTACAGACCCCCCCGATGGCGGCCCTGGATATAAATATATCTATTGGTTATGTATTTTTGTGTGTCACCAAATTTTTTTCAAATGCGCATAAATATGTAATAATAAATTATGTATTTTGATAGTAAATGTTGATGTATAACAACATTTTTGAAAGTGTGTTTTAACTAGGTAGTTGTGTATATTACTTATTGCCAGTGATCGCGCTACATATTTTTTTGCCGGAGTAAAAATACTCCTCATAACATTTTAAAGGAGTATTTTTAACCCAAGAGGAGTATGGGCCGGATTCAGATTTAGTAACGTCAGGTGACTTACGCACGCAAGGTATAGTAACGTTAGGTGACTTACGCACGCAAGGTTACTATAGTAGCAACAATCAGATGGAACTTTGTTACGTCAGAGCCCATTTGCGAGCTTAAGCTGCCATAAAGCCCGCACGACAGAGGGGAGTGACAAGGAGTGTGCACTCCCCTTGATCTCACGTAATTACATTCACTAGCACGCACGGAAAGCGTGCGGGAGTCTGAATCTGGCCCTATATTATTATTGGTAATTAAATTAAATCGTAAAGTGTCCTATGCTGTTCCAAACTCACCATGTATAAGTGATAACTATGATCGGTTGCTTCCCTGCCTCAATGCAAACATTTGGACATAATATAACTATCATTTTATTTAAATACCAAATTATAATTACCTCTTTTGATAGAGGAATATCATGTCTAACTGAAAATTGTATAATGGGGTACATTAGAGGTCTGAGGGACACACACATATGTTATATATAAATACATACCCACACACACAAAAAGAGCAGTACTTGGAGTTACTAAAGTGCTAGAAATTCAGGGCTTCCGACTTTTCAGTTTTAATGGCAAAACCTTTATCATTAAAAATGAAAACGTTGGAAGCCCTTGGAGGGAAGGAGAGTGTGTGTGTTTATCTATCTATCTATCTATCTATCTATCTATCTATCTATCTATCTATCTATCTATCTATCTATCTATCTATCTACACTTATATAAGTGTGTGTATACGTTTATATATAGGTATATATATTCTACGAACTATTTTAACCCATCTATCCCCCACCCCCCTCAACTAAAAGTGAAGTTTAAAAGCTTATTGTAAAAAAACAAAAAAAGACCAACCCACAAAGCTTACCATAAGATACTGCCTGTGAGACTGTGAAAGGATTGCCTGGATTGGTTGCTTTCTCTCTCTCAGTGGTTACTAGGTACTGGATTCTATGTGATGTCCAGATTCCTGGTAATTGGATAGGCTGCATAATCAGTGATGTCACTGATCCATAGTGAATGAATAGGCTTTATATTTTTTTTTGTAATGTGGAAGTCTTTGTGTTCACTCAACATTTTTAGTCATTTTGCCTGTAGGACATATATATTCTGCTAGCTATTTACCCCCCCCCCCCCACCCCAAAAGCTAGCTATTTAGCCCCCCCCCCTCCCCTAACTAAAAGTGAAGTTTAAAACCTTATAGTAAAAAACAAAAACAAAAACAAAAAAACAACCCAGAAAGCTTACCATAAGATCCTGCCTATGAAACTGAGAGGTCTCTTCAGCCGGCAGCCGGGAGGTCACATGACACGCTGTGAGGGAATGTCACAGTGTGACTCATCGTGTAGCAGAGCTGGAGACTTCCTGTCTCTCTCTCTGCAGGGGATGACTCATAGCCTCACTGACAGCCCGTCAGTGAAGGATTTTGTAAATTGCCGGAGGAAGAGAGACAGCAGAATGTTCCATGTGTAGTTATACGCATGGGACAAATTTGAAAGCGTGCCTGACATTTCTCAGGCGTCAGAGGCTCAGATTTTGGTCAACGGCCAATAGGGGAATTATTTACATGTTGTACGTAATGACCCTGTTTTAAAGATTGTGCACATGCACACAACCTTCTTACAACACCGTTACGTACGCCGGCTCTTACGAAAAGGGGGCTTTCCCCTCATTACGCATGTCGTATCTCCACCGTAAAGGTGGAGATAGACATGCTAATTAGGGGACGGGGTGGGGAAAGCCCTGTTACGTTCAGCTATGCGGCTATAAGGCTACATACATGATCGTAAAAGTTAGGGTAGGAATCTGGATACGTGAGTACACTCCCCACTACGATGCAGGCCGTACTGACCTCGGGCAGCTGTAAGGCGCCCATAGGTCAGGATCTGGTCCTACTATGTAACACTTGACGGAGACACAGCCTTGACTCATGAAGCCAATCAAAGTAATATCCAAAACATAAACACACAATTGGGAAATGTCTTCCCTGTAGTGAGGGACTGGCATAAGCTGTGAAAAAAAAAAGTGGAGGAGCAGCAGATTATTTTTTAGGGAAAAACAAACACTAAAGCTCTAATTAATACAGATATAGTATAATAAATTGATATTAATTCATCAGTAAGTAGACCAACAATTAATTAAGACCTAACATATTTTAGCAGCTAAAATAGCAAGGGGAAGGAGACCCTCATGATTAAAATACAACAACAATAGTTAGCACTTAAAGTATGTAAAGTGAAAATTTATTAAAATACTTTATACTCTTGAAGAACATAAAAAAGTTTTTTATTAAATTCAAAATATAATAAAATCAATAACAATATGCTCTGTATATGGTATTTTCCCCTAAATTGACATCTTGGGGTAGATCCAGAACTACGTGTGTGCGTACGTATATTCGCGGTGCGTATTTTCGTACACGTAAGTTCGCTACACTCCCCACGGCACACCCCTTGCACGGACGTATTTTGTCAAATTACGCGACCCAAACCCTACCTTAACTTTTCATAACGTAACAGCATACGTCCGCTAACGGACGTACTGACTACGCGAACGTACGCAGCTTAGCACGCCCATTTCCTAACGTCATACGTCCGCTAACGGACGTACTGACTACGCGAACGTACGCAGCTTAGCACGCCCATACTGTACACTTTAAATACCACCCCCCGCCTACTTCACGTAAAACCTAAGTATTGTTCACTAACGTAAATTTGTCACGCCCACACGTAAGTATTTATGTGATACGTGAATCACCCATACGTTCTAAAATACGCTACGTGAATGTGCGTATTTTCGGTGGTGCGCATGCGCAGTGCATTCAAATCTGCAAATCTGCAAATTTACGTGTCCGCCACACGTAAATTCGCGGAAATGCGTAGTTCTGGATCTGGCCCCTTGTGATCAAGCAGACTATCAATAATCCACAATTGGCAGTATATATTGATATATGTTGTATAAAGTCAATGTAAATCATTTTAAATAAACTTATTAGAATGGAAACAGAGAACCAGGAAGGTCTAACCAGTCTATAAAGCAAAGTTCCAACTTTAGCAAAGTCACTGCTGTAAAAATGATGGAAAATCTATTTGTTAAGGCACACAGTCAAGTAGCAGTTAAAGATGTACATAAGCTTTGGACTCACACTTTGATTGCTGGAGAAATTTCTGATCCTGGGTAGTGACCGAGAACATGCTATCGGTGAAGTGTGGAAATTCATGCTGAGCTTATAACTTCCCTCAAGTTTGCTTCCAGGAATCTCCTGTTTTCTAGCATCAGAAATTGCTCCAACCATGGAAGTGTCCTTTTCTGTACACACTATAAGCACCTTATATTAAGTAAGAAGCTCCCTGCGCATTCGCCGGCTACTAAGTAGCTCTGAACAGCAAGTATCGGCGGTAGGATACCACCAATACCTGCTGCTACAGAACTAGGTAAGTATCGGCGGGTCCCCGTCAGGTCCGGGCCCAGGACAGAGGTCCCGGCTGTCCCCCCTGACGGAGCCCTGAATGTGATAAGTGGCTAGAATTAATAACTGAAGGGTGCCTGTTTATGGTAAATACATAAGTACACTGCTCGTTATGAGTGTACATGCAAACACACTGATTGATCCCCAACAACGAGCTTTGATTTGCCCACCGTGCTTACCTGTTGAATGCACAGTGGGTGGCCTATTCTATGCTAATCGCACATTGAGGTAGTTACAGGAAGGAAAAGCTAGGAGTGGATAGAAATATTTTAATAACACAAAGCTATTCACAATAAATGATCAATAAATAATGATCTAAAAAAATAGATAAAAACATTTAAAACACTATCTAACATAGGATTGTTCTTGACACAGATATATCAATCAATCAATTGTTTCTGCCCCGCCGGAGTCTGAAAACAAGTATAAGACCTGGTGCTAAGAATTGTGATTGTATTCTACCATGCTTTAGGTTATTGGACTGTGTTGAAAATCTATATATCTCCATTCACTTCTATTATTTCTATATTTTCATATAGCTTAATTTTTGAAAACATGGATCAGTTTTTGCTGTAGAGCTAATATTTTTCTCTTTAAATAAACATTGAAATTTAATGCCTTGTAGGATGGTCAGTCTTCTGGTTTTACAAAGATTACCTATTCCCTGGGTACAGTAGAACTACTTGCTGGGGGATTGCTGTAGTCAGGTAAATTCTGTCTTCAAAAATCAGATAACCTCCTGAGATTCCAATCCTATAGGAGAAGAAGTAGAGAAGAGCTAGGCTTATGGATTTATTGAATCTCACAATTCTGTCGTCCATAACTCCCAGCATTAGGATTACTGAAATTCAGACAAAATAAGATCCACCCCAGTTCTGCTCAAACTCCACCCAGTTCCACCAAACAAATGACCATATTTGGTCAAAACCCCTGGACAACCCCACTATAATCTGGACAGTTGGGAGGTATGCGTTGTCCCTATTGAAGCCAATGAGTACAACAGGGCTGAAGGAAACTAAGTTTCTCCAGTGCTGGAGAAATCAATGCTATCTTCAGTGTTGGCGCTTCACTAAATAGTAGGAAGCCCTCTAAATCATGACGTAAACTATTACCGGTCAGATATTGTTGGTCACTATAAAGGGTTTTGCTATTTTTGCCTTTCTATTCTTGATGCTTATATGGAGGGACAGTGGGCCGGAGTTTTCCAATATGTTCTACTGCGCAGTAATTCTGTAAAGTAATCTACGTTACTTGTTGCAATGTAGATCTGCATATGGCCCAGTATCTCCCTACTTAGTCCCTCAGATTCTGTCTGCTATAATGATTGATAACTATTTTAGAGATCTTGGCTTGTGTCTCAGTGACAGGTGCTTCTTGTACATGGTGCAGAGTTGTCACCACCAATCTGTTTATCTCTCTGAATGAAGGGGAGAGAAAGAGAGAGAGAGAGAGAGAGAGATGAAGAGAGAGAGAGATGAAGAGAGAGAGAGATGAAGAGAGAGAGAGATGAAGAGAGAGAGAGATGAAGAGAGAGAGAGATGAAGAGAGAGAGAGATGAAGAGAGAGAGAGATGAAGAGAGAGAGAGATGAAGAGAGAGAGAGATGAAGAGAGAGAGAGATGAAGAGAGAGAGAGATGAAGAGAGAGAGAGATGAAGAGAGAGAGAGATGAAGAGAGAGAGAGATGAAGAGAGAGAAGGAGAGAGAGAGAGAGAGAGAAGGAGAGAGAGAGAGAGAGAGAAGGAGAGAGAAGTAGAAAAGAGAGAGGGAGAGGGGGGGAGAAAAAGTAAGAAATAAAGAAAATAATTACAGTAGTTTCTTCACATTTCTCTTTCTTTAAAGAAGGAGCCCAAAACATCCCTCAAGCTATCTACTCTTTTTCAGCTTCTGTGACTGCTTTGAGACTTAGGCATCTCTGATTAATGTTGCTCTGAAGGTTAAGTTCCTTCAAGCTTTGCTCAGCATTTGTGCTCATTAGAAATTAGGACTATTTTTCTGACAGCAAATTAGTATTCCTCTAACTAAATATGAGTTAATATGAGATTTGTTGAATTTGTTCCTGACTGTTATTTATGCTTCTAACAATCAGTTTCAGTTCTATCCTGTATTAATATCACAGTTTGAAGTATTTACTTGTACTTCACTTTTTTTTTGTTAGGGCTCACTCTGCTGCCTCTAAGCTGTATTTAAATTAGGGTTATTCTATGCTATAATATGGATTCCGTAAGCTATTTAACTGGGTTGTACTAGCTCTGGTCTGCATATTCTTGTGACTACCATTGGTAAAAAAGACTGTGGAAAGGCATTTTAGACCAGGAGTCAACTCTTTGTGATGTTTTTGTAGAATATGTCATCAGATAATGGGTCTTTAATAGGTAAATTGAAGGTTTCACAAGCTTTGATGTTACCATTTTCTGACCTCACTACGTTTGGTGTGTGGTATATGAAGTAATTCAGATAGTTAAAACGATCTCTTGTAGTAAACAATGAAACTTCTAGAACTTATAGCACAGTATTCAATTCAATGCAGAGACTGCAATCTGGAAGACGTGCTGATTCTCATTTATTTTGTTATGTAACATTAGCTTTACATACGTGTCTACCTCTTTAAAGGCTTTCAGAGCTGTTGATAAATGTCAAATTGTCTATAGAATGATAAATGAAAAATTGGGGATTTTAGTATGTACCATTATGAAAGTAGTTGTTCTCAGAAATAAGGTTGCCCATCTGGTAGGCTAGTGGCATAACAAGGAAAAATCTTTAAGAATGCCATGTTTTTACTGTCAGAGAAATTCTACTCCAGCACTTTCGAACAGTGAAAAATATGCTGGCCCACATTCACAAGAACGGACCAAAACTCACATTGGTCTGGATCCAGACTTAAGTAAGTGATTGAAATTAGTTACTCCTGGGCTAAACCATGTTGATTGCAGGGGAGTCATATTTCATCTGTTGCAAACAGTATTAGAGTTGAGAGGTGATGTTTCCTATCCCAAGTCCAAATAACAGTGTAACAGTAAGGCTGGTCAGTATCTGTGTGCAGTAAGAAATTCAAAGATATATCCCTGCATGCAAAGAATACAATTAACTTGACTCCCTTTTGAAATCAACATGGTTTAGCCCAGGAGTAACTAATTTCAAGCTCTTACTTAAATCTGGATTCAGCCCATTGTGCAGTTAATAGCAAAACACATTAACATAACATCCATTATTGCAGAAAAATAATATTTACAAATTAATTATCGCCATGGAAAATTACTGTTTAAGCTGTTTTCACACAAAGCAGTATTGCATAAAATGTAATGATAGAGAGTAAGAAAATGGGAAAGCAGTATAGTAAAATATACAATGCATTGTTGGCACAGAGCACCTGTTGTTATTCTAGAAATGCTGCAAAAATGGATCATAATTGTACAATTCACATCATTCCAGTTACTAGTACACGTCAAGAACACTCTTGAAAGGAATTTTACTTACAGATTGTTCTTAAAATATATCTTCTCATTAATTTTATTAGATTGTCCCATAACTGGATTTAAGTCACTAACAAGTTAAGTTTGCCAAGTGCCACTATGCTGGTGATGGTGAGCAGACAGAAAATACAACATGATCTGAAAAGAGAGACAGCAGAGAAAAAGGTACTGATAAGATTAGAAAATTGTGCATGAACGACCTTGAAAAAGAGAAGGAGACATTTTCATTTCATTCTAACAGAGAAGAGAGCCAGAGGACCTCCTCAGGGATTTCTCCAATATAAATGTCTGTTTTCTGTTTTTAATCAAATCCTGGAACATATTAGCATACAAGACATTTTGACTCGAAAGTATAACAAAATCTGATATGTAAAAAACTATGTTCTCATCATAGTTGTAATAAAAGGAAACTGCATCTTCATGTTATCACGTCCTTTTTTTTTTTACAAGAGAAGATTCACATTCCCACATTACATTACTTAACAGTATGGGAATATTTGCTTACACATCTTGTTTCTATTAAACCATTACTTATCACTGAAAAGAAAATAAGATTTTTTTTTTGCTCCCTTAAAAGAAGTAGTATTAGTTTTCTTTAAAGTGGCAATATAATCATTTGTTTAATACATAGTTTGATGTATTATAATCAGGGCAACAGTAAAACAGTAAAGGAAAGATTGCATAAATGTAAAACGTAACCTGTAAATATGTATATAAAATCCTTGTATTATTGTTCTTTATTTTACCAGATTTCATTGTAATTCATGGCCGCGTTTGCCTCACTAAGGTCTTAGGGAATAAAACATGCATCAGGGTCATTGTGAGAATTTTTGTTATCAACAAAATAATATTATACATATTCTGCAATTGTTGGTAGTTAAATGGTTTATACAAAGATTTTTTAGTAATGTCTCAGGTTTTAATAGGGTAATTAATCTTCTTAAGTGTAAATGCCAGTTTATTGGCCTAGCCACTACCCCTGGCTACAGACTACTCCTTTGTGTGTTGTTATGAGCACATCTAAGTGATGAGCATACTCTGCTTGCCAAAGCTATGTTTTCAGCAAATCTATTTATATGACAACTGCAGGTTTTATGCTTACTCTTAAGAGCAAGTTTTCTAGTCATAGCCTAGAGAGCTGTGTAGTTATTATTGGTGAAATCTAGGAAGCTATTATTGGATGCCATTAAAAAAGTATTTAGTTTAGCTCTTATGGCTATATATTATGTTCACTTTCTTTCTTACCCATCCAATCATCTTGTTACTACCCAGTCTTGTTATATAATGGTTGGTTAAAATGATAAATTGCTACGTAATATGATGGGTCTGTATATTTATGCATGATGATAATAATAATAATAATAATAATAATAATAATAGTAATAATAATATACTGCAATAGTAAAAAGACAAAACAAAATTTTTTAAAACCAATAAAGTAACAGCGCTTAACTTAATTAAATCAATAACTAAGGCTGGTAATGATGAAACTATAAAACGGCAACCTGATGTAAGAATTTTAATACAATAAAAAGAAACACTAAAATCAATATGAAACTGTGGAGCTAGAGTCAACACATAGGGAACATAATTAATTAGGAATCAACCTAGGATATCCCAAAGTAGCAAAAGTTCCTCAATTTGCAACTTGTAGGTACAATTAACAGGGAGGAATAGCAGACAGCCTACCTGGCTCTGGGATGGAGAAATAATAACAAATAGCAGCAGTTGTTAATCGGTTAGAGGCTGGGTATTGCCCGATCTTCCGGGAGTTGTAGGAAGCGCCC